>JAWRVF010001863.1:0-37908 GCA_036785485.1 Physcomitrellopsis africana | reverse complement strand
AAAATCTCCAAATTTATATAGAAGCCTCCTTCATAGGGCTATTACATTTAATACATAAGTCTTATTTCCTCAAAACACTTAAAATATAACAAATATTCTAAAATCCTCATTCCATCGTAAGAAGGGAATTTTTTTCAAACTTCAATAATCCATAACTTTTAATCCAACTATCCAAATCTACTCAAAATTTACATAAATTACAAATATATTCTTAACAACTATCACCACAAATTTCAACCATCGATTCATTATTGATCTTTAGATAATGCCAAAATCCTAATAGTAGCTTCAAACCCTTATTTACAAATACCTGTGTATTAAATTCTTTATATCTCACAAATTAAAAGTTCAAATACTATGAAACTTTGATGTAAAGCTTCTTAACATAATAATACACATTTTTAAAAAAATTTACACAAAAATTCATATAGAAGCTTAAGATATGGCAAATTCCATTACTATCAACAAAACAGCCTACTTACTGCCTTGGAATTCAATCTACTATCTTTGACTCCCAAAATCTCCTTCTTTAAAATTCTAATTGTAATAATTCTTCCTCATTAGATGTAGATCTTGAAACCACTTCTCCAACTGTATCTTTGGATCTCCAAAAGCTCTTGTACAACTCCTCCAATCTTCAAAAGAATGATAGTAGCTACAATTTGTATACCTTAATTTCAAGCGCCTACTTCTCCCTCATAAAAACTCCAAATCTCTTGATTCTTGTACCAAAATTATAATAAAAAAAATATTCTTTTTGACACTAGTCTCTAAATTTCAAATATTTTCTTTGAAGTTGCCAAAACCCTGATTCTCCTTGTAGAAAGCCTCCTTATAGTCTATTGGGTATGACCATTGACCAATAGGAATGAAGAATCATTACTCTTTGTTTTCATTCATCCACAATTTATCTTCATCCTTCCAAATAAGCCTCTTAGTAGTTTAATTCTTCTTCTTTGGATCCCAATTGCCTCTCAAGGCTTTATACTAAATATTTAGGTCCTATATAATTTAAACACCATAATCAAACTAAGTAAAAATTTAAAATAAAGTTTCTTATATCAGCTCCTTTTTAATTTATTTTTTAACTATTCTAATATATATTAGAATCTATGAACATATTATATATTTTTATTGGATTTTATATTTATAAGCAATTACAATACGATAGCAATGACCAAAAGGAAAAAAGTATAGAACTTGGAATGGATAACATTGTATTGGCAACCACAAATTTGACAAAGGAAGTAATGATAGCAATACTACAAGTTTACAAGCTATACCTCACCACACACTATGGATTAGATAAAGGTAGCTTCTTAACAACAATACCACAAGCTTGATAATAATACTTTGCTATAGTACCATAATAATAATTGATACGAGCTTAACAAATAATACTTTAGAGACAAAAATCAACAATACTTTGGAATAGATTTGACATACTTTGATCAAAATTTAGCCAACATTGAGCAAAATTTTTCACTAGTTAGGTAAAATTTAATTATATCAACTAACTTAAATAAAAATATATTAATTGAAAATAAAAATCAAATAAGAAAAATAAAACATATAGAGGATAGGTCCATAATTGGCAAAAGAATTAGTGTAATGAGTCGTTTAAGCTCTTAGGAGATAAAGTTGCAATCACCTTTACCATAGGACTTGACCTTGAGATGTCACTTGATAAGGCCAAAGGTAATATGTGATACTTTAGTAGGATCTAATAGCTTTGCCAATAAAAAATTCAAAAAGAATCAAGTGTAATAGATCCAGATTACAATAAGAGAGATTAAGATGGATCAATCCGACTAAGTGGATCAACAATGACCTTAGACAAAATAATAGAGGAATTGCAGCCATGGTCATGATTGAAAGCTATAGCTATGGCAATTATTAAGGATACTTGGTGTAGCCATAGAAAGGCCATGGCTACAATTGAAGAGGTAAAGCATGTTATAGTTAGTGGCCATAGCCGCAATCAAAGGTGGTCAAGAAGGGCTATGGTCATAGAAGTATAGGAAGAGCCATGGCTAACAGCCATAGTCATGGCTATAATTGAAGGCTTTTAATATGGCTATAGAAAAAAATAGAATTATGAAAGATATAGAAGTATTCATCAATTGAAAAAAATGATTAAAAAGACGTAGTGTGATGTGGATCAAGGCAATATGGTAAAAGCTCTCTCTTTTTAGTATCATAATAATTTGTGCTAATAGGACCAAAAGTCTTCTAGTTAATATTACAATTCTTTTTTTTTTTACAACTAGAATTCTCACTCATTTACTAATACTTTGCTAGACTTGATTTAATATCACAAAAATAGGATTTATCTATGAATATTAAATAAATTCTTTAAAATTATCTTACATCTATTTATAGATGAAGAAAAAAATTATTATGATATAAGTTGGATATCTAATCTTCTATAACTATAATGACTCTTATGTGTATATGATCATTCAATATTATTGATTCTTATATATTCTTGTCTTTTATAGGAGATTCAATTGGATTTATATTTTGACTACAGTTTCTTCAAAGAATCCAATAAAAATATTATTGTGGCAAAAATCTACTTTAAATAGATCAAAATATTTTTCTTTGCAATTGAATTGGACATAGGAAATAAATCACTTATAACAAATTAATCTTATATTATTAATAAATTTTAAATTATACATCACATATCAATTAAAATATTAATTATATTATTTTTTTAAACTAGATCTTTTATAAGCACATTATATTCAAATTTTTCTTCATTATTACCTTCATAAGATATCTTATAATAATAATATTCTAAATTATAAATAATATTTTTTTTTAAATGTCTCATCCTTTCAAATTTTCTTAATAACTAATTATCTAGCCTAAAGCTTGCCCTTCTTTGTAAATTTGTTGTGATAAATGTCATAGAAATGGAATAAAATTACTTAAGGTTACTATCATTTTAGCTCATTAATTTAATCTCCCTTCATTGCCAAATATTGACATACAATATATTCTCTTGAAGGCCTTCCTTTATTCCATCGCCATTCTAATTTTTTTCTACACACCTCCAAAATCAGCTTCAATTAGCTCTAATATGCTCTTATCTATTCTAATTTTTTTTATTTTTTCTTGATACTTCTACTGATCCTTCTTTCAATTTTACTTAAAACCTTTTATGATCATTGCAAGCCTCCATATTATACCTCCTTAAAAATACCAAATTCTTATACTTACTTATTATCAACTATAACACTAATCTTAAATTTTTACTAATCTTACATGATTTTCTTCCTCGGCTTGTTTTTCTACAACTTCATCTTGTTTGTCAATTTTTATCAAAAAAAATACCCACTTGCATTCTTTTGTGATGTCAATGACTTCACCAATTTTAAGCAAAAATTTAATCTTGTTCCTATCTTGAAGTGCCTTGTATCCTATATGCTAAGTACCTTAGCAATTTTTGAATAAAACATAATATTAAAGCTATGAACATGTGAATCATCAAATTGACTCATTAATTATTTTAGGACAAAAAAATGTATTTAGAGTGCCAAAATAAAAAATGTGAAGTGAAGATGTATTTAGAGGATACTAAATGAAGAAAAATAATATTAATAGAGAAGAAATAGAGTCTTAGTAAGTCTTGGACGCAATTATCTTAATTGATTTAGTATTTTTTTTTTTAATTATAAAAATTCATATTTAATTACTAAGACCAATGTCTATATTGGCCTTCTATATACATGTATTACTTATTAGAAATATATAAATATTACTTTGTAGTTAAAAGAAGCATGAAAAATAAACCTCATGTCTTTTTAGTTATTTATGTAGAAAATAGGATTTTTAGTTGATTTAAATTAATTTTATTATTATAAAAAATCTCTAAGATAGAATAAAATAGTATTAAATTGATATTATCATTTTAAAAATATTATAGGAATTTTTAGAATTTTTTTAGAATTTTTTAGGAATTTTTAGAATAATTTTGAAGACTTTGATAAAAATGAATTTTATCACCTTAGGAGCCATTATGAAGAAATGGAGCAAGTTTTGAAGGCCATACAAGGTTTTAAGGCTAATTGGATATTTTTGGATACCATGGTGAAGTCAAAAATACTAAAAAATGAATTCTACTAGTAGAAAATAGGAGGACTAGAAACTAGTATAGTCCTTATAGGAAAAGAGATACACAAGTTCTATATGGATTGTGGCATCTTAGATGTAGGTAGGAGTATAAGACCAAGGCCTTATGGACTCTCTAGAACACCTTTATACACTACTTGTGAGCCTTAGTGAAGTTCAAACTCTTGATCTCTTAAACAAGTTATCCTGAGGTAAAAATTACTCACTTAATTTTTTTATTATTTACCTTCTATCTTTAAATTATCATAACTTATTCATAGTAACTTGGATTTAAATATTTTTTATATCATTTTAAAGATTTAAAAAATTATCTATTTAGAAATATAATTTTTTCTTTTTTTATTTATTTTTTATTAGGTAAAAATCCAATGAACAAACTGTGACTAGTTTTGTAATATGCAATTGCTTAATTGCACATATTTCACTTGTTTTGTATTTGTTCTTCTTTTGTTCTTGCTATTTGCATCCTTTACTTCACACCACCAATTCCAAGTAACTCTTAATTGAAACCACCTTGTAATTTGGGTTGAAAGGTAAAATTTTATCTTTACAGAACAGTTGCTTCTACTTGAACAATTTGACTACTTTCATTCTTGACCTTGCCCATGACATGCTTTATTTTCAGATTCATATCCTTGACCATGATCTTGTTGTTATATATGTAGACTTGTATTATAGCACTAATTTTATGGTCTGAAATTACCTTCCCAATATCTTCAACTATTACATATTAAAAAATTCTTTGATCTTCATCTCTAGACATGTCTTCTTTGTCTTTACTATGATTAGAATATCCTCATAGATGAAGTATGCCACCTTCATAAATTCCATTTTTCAAAGTCCTCATAAGATAAGTATCAAATATATCTCTCTATAATTTAATGTTTATACTCCTATCTATGTTGAAATTTTTTATTGTCTTTTTTAAGTATTTATTATAATCTAAACATCAAAAATACATTGAGGCCATTATACTTTTTATTTTTATATCCAAGTTAATTTATCCAATTAAATATATTTTTTTTAATTAAAAATTCTAAAATAAAATAAAACTTATTGCGTAATTATTCTACTTTCTTCCAACATTCATATGTATTGTGACTTAAAAAATGTAAAGCTTTATTACTCCAAAAAAAAATAGAATATACATCTTTTTAAATCACTGGAAACTATCTATATGTAAATCTTTTTTATAATTTTTACTTCTTGCTAATTACCAAATATCCTCTTAATTCTCCTTTCTTCTTCTTTGCTAGTTATTATATAAAAAAAATAATAATTAAAATCCAAAATTGAAAAAAAAAAAAAAAAAAAAAAAAAAATCTTTCTTCTATTGCACTTTAATATACTTTTCTTCTGTATTCTTTGCCAACTTCCATCCTTCTATGATCCCTCCTTTCTTCCTTTTCTATCCATATGTGATATTTTTCTATTTAGCACCATCTCTCTTGAAAATACTTTATATCTAATGATTATATATATAGATTATAAAAAATTTAAATATATTTCATGTTGATAAGTATTTTAAATTATTGTTAGACTTAGCGGAATATGTCACTAATCCATTATGACTTCAATGCTACATATTGATCAAAAAAATAACAAGGCTTATTAAATGCTTTATCTAGGAGATTATATCCTATGCCAAATAAAATAAAATAAAAATAAAATATGACTAAAAATAGTATTAGTATAAGAATCCAACTCATGTAAATGCTAAGTTTTTTTTTATAATTATATGAATCATTAAAAGATAGTCATTGAAGGAAATTAAGTAAAAGAGGCAATTAATGCATTATGATTAAAATCAAGACATGTAAGAGAATCAATAGAAAAAGGGAGACATGCAAAGATAAGATAAGGGGATCTTAACTTTGTATCACAAAGGGAGAAGAATAAAAGAGAAAAAAAAACCAATTTAATAGAAAAAGAGAGCAAGACATCCAAATAAAGTTAGAAGGATAAACATTGATGGTTTTAGGTTTTATAGGATAAATATAAATATCTTTTTGATATTGTAGCATTATAATGATAGTACAGGAAATAGTTTTAGGCATTATACTCATAATTTGAAGGTGCAAGGATGTTTTTTTTTGACAATACAATGATGTTTTTATTGACAATATAATGAACCTGGTTTAACTCCACCTCTCTATTTACTTTTTAGCACAAAATAGTTTAATTTATATTGAAAAAATATATATATATATATTTAAAAAAAATTAAAAATAATAATATTATTATCTTTATTAAAAGTATTGATTTTTATAATATATATATATATATATATATATATATATACACAATATAGGTAACTAAAATATATAAAATTTAAGATAGAATTAAAATAATAAAAATATATATATATATATATATATATATATATAAAATCTTTAAAAAATAAATAATAGTTTTTTAGAATGAATAACTAATTCTAGTCAGGTAAAAATTATATCAAGATTAAATACCACAAATGAATTTTAGCAAGATGAACTTTAATGGATGAAAGTCACTTTAGCAAAAGAAACCTACTGCAAGGATAAAATTTTATTGTGGATGATACTTTTAGAAAGGATGAATATTACAAACTGAATTGGAGGTCATGGTAATTAAATTGAGATATTTGGATGAAATTAGGTACCAATTAGTTGGACTAAATATACAAATGCTAAGATTTCTAATCATCAAAAGTAAATTTATCTTGTAATTTACAAATAGACCAAACAAGTCACTATATAGATTGTTGGTGCTTTTTGTGATCAAAAAGAATAACAAATTCCAGATGTGTATAGATTATAGGGCCTTCAATAAAGTAACCATGAAGAACAATTATCTATTGTCTAGGATTGATGATCTCTTTGATAGATTGGTGGATGCTAAATACTTAAATTGGATTGACTTGAAGCCGAGGTACTACCAAATGCGGATTGTAGAGGCGGATGTGGAGAAAACCACATGCGGAACAAGATATGGGTCCTACGAGTTTCTAGTGCTGCCCTTTGGGTGGTGCAATGTGCCCTCAACATTCACAATGCTTATGAGTACAATTTTTCTTGAGGAAATGGATGGCTTTGTGATAGTTTACATCAATGACATCTTGGTGTACAACAAAAGAACATGTGGAGTACCTTGGAGAAAAGCTCAAGGAACTTAGGGACAACAAACTTTATGCCAACAGTGAAAAGAGTGAGTTTGCACAACTTGAGATTGAGTTTTTGGGCCATGTGGTAATCGGGGATGGGATCAAGCAGGATATGAAAAAGGTGAAAGCAATCCTAGAGTGGAAGCGGTAATCAACACAAAGGGGACTTCGGTCATTTTTAGGCCTAGCAAATTATGATCGCCGCTTCATTCGTGATTAATCCAAGATTGCCAAACCTTTGTCCGACTTGTTGAAAAAAGGTGCCACTCAAGAATCTGTATGAATCTAACACTACATAGTAACATTCTGGCATCTAAACTACAAATAATGAATGGTCAAAACAGTGCAATGATCAAAACAGGTCATTGTCTACAAGGAGCTTCAGTTTCTGAAGATCTAAGAATGTTGCAATCGATTTACTACACAATGACTGTTGGCCGGAACGAGCCAGATTCTATCAACTCGGCTGTGTAGTCTCGTGCCCATCCATCGAAATGAAGAATTTCCTCCAAGGAAGGCATTTCAACCAGTTCCTCTCTGTGCTTTGCACATGTTTTTTCGATCACTTTCACGATGTCCAAGTAGCCAATCCTACATTGGGAGGGACATAATTGTCAGAGATGAATACATATCTACAGACTACCTCGTCAAGGCCGACTGCACCCATACCCGTTTACTGTGTTTCATGGTGATATCCAGAGCTAAGTAACATCAAATAATCTAAGATTTTAAATAATCCCTCTGATAGGGTCTGTTTTGTTTAGATATTTTTTTTATGTGGTTTAAGACTGTTATTGATTATTTTTGACAGAAAATTGAATTTTGCTTTGTACGTACCTCTCCTCAAGGAAAAGCTCAACAGCCTTTTCATTTGCGGCACTCAGCACACCGGTCATCGTCCCACCAGCCCGGCCGGCACTGTAGGAGAGTGCCATGGAGGGATATTTGGCGTGGTCTGGCTTCATGAAAGTAAGATTTCCCATTCTGCTCACAATCAGATCAAATTGTGAGTTGGGCTGAACCAAATAACGACGCGGACACCTCTGACTCTGAGATTTAGTGTAACCTTGACGTTCAGGCATACAATTTCTGATGATAATCAACATGAACACTTGGCAGGTGATTACATAAGAGAGAAAGTCTTGTGTGGTATTTAATCAATGGATGTACGACTATACGAATATAATAAAAAATAAAAGAAACTCACTTGAAGAAGTCCAGACGAGGCCATGTCTTCTCTGAACAGGGAATGCGCTCTGGCCACGACATGGTGTAAAGAATGGGAAGCCGCATGTCTGGCCAGCCTAATTGAGCAATGACTGAAGAGTCCTATCAGACAGGTCACAGCCATCATCCCAAAAGTCAGAAACCATTTGACCAAATCGAAAAATGTAAAAGGTTACTCCAGTCTGTAATCAAATAATAACCCTTTCAAACATGGTTTAATTGGAAAGAATAGCTCTGCCGTGATTATGAGATAAACCTGCGTCTCCACCATGGAATGAATAATTGATTGGGGATGAACAACAATATCAATATCATCGTAATCAGCCCCGAAGAGATAATGGGCCTCAATCACTTCCAAACCCTGAATAGCAATCGATGCAATGTCATTCTGAAGCATCAAGTGATCCGACAGAAAAAACTTCCCTCATGACAAAATATCCAACATAGATACCACCAAGACTAGGTAGCTGAAACAAAATCCTGTAAACTAAATTGTTCATGTAAAGCCGTGCCAGCCATCGAAATGCAATTCAGGAAGGCTTACCTTGTTCATGAGCGTAGCAGAATCAACCGTAATTTTGCGGCCCATGCTCCAGTTGGGATGCTTCAAAGCATCTGCTACTTTAACATCTTTTAACTTCTCCACTGGCCAATCCCTAAAAGGACAGCGCATATCAACTATCACAACTACCATATCCTAATTTTAAATGTCCAAAACGAATGTTGTGTTCAGAAAACACGCATTCCTAAACTCCAAGTCAACACCTTCCATCCTTCAAAATTCTTTTGTGTGTACACTCTTGATCAACACTAAGGATTCTACAGACTGCGTTCATCTTTGAAATCAGGACCTGGAAATCACAGAATATAACATCGTTCAAATACCTGAATGCACCTCCGGACGCCGTAAGAATAATACGCCTCAATCCACCTTCAGGAAGACCTTGGATACACTGGCACAAAAAAAGACGATACTCAGCGGTCAAAACTCAACAACCCAGTACCGCTGTCTAGCCAAGTACAAAAAAACTATGGTTTGCGATTTCCCAGACTCTATTATAGATTAATAACTACACCAACAAGAAAAATGACGTAGTCTCAGTTTCCAATGAACACTCTGGTCATTTGCAAATGTCTGAATAGCCAGACTCTTGAAGATCAAAGAAAATGTAACCAACCGCGCACTCTATCACAGGTTGAATAGTATGAACACTCCCTCAATGTTCGTACTGTTCAAGTTCCGAACTACAAAACCTATTAATGATACTACAGATTTCCTAAGTACACATGACACTGGGAAAAACCTGAAAGATGGCCGAGTGCTCAGAATCAGCTGGCAAGATTTTAATGCCATGCTTCTTAGCCAGAGGTAGCACATATGGACCTCCAGCAATCAAAGTCTCTTTGTTGGCCAAGGCAATATCTTTACCAGCTTCAATGGCAGAAACTGTGGGCTGCAACAAACAAACCTTCAATTTAAAACCTCATCCAAACATTATCACCTACAGTCAATATTTGTAAATTTAGATGTAGACCTATACTTAGAAATAAACCGAATAAAGCAATTGAAATGATACGATACTCCTAGAAGGCACACAAGGACGTGTAAGGTATTTGACGCAAGTTGGAGGTTACAAGGATTATAAGGACGATTAAGCTTCCAGCCTGCAGGAGACGTCTTTGAACACTTGGTCGCAGAACATCAGATGTATCTAGAAGAGAAACGTACCTTCAATCCTGCGCAACCAACAATTCCTGTAACGACAGTAACGGCTTCTGGATGTCTCGCCACCTGATCGGAAGTAACAAACTTCGAATTATGAATCTTTAAAGAGGTTATGACCAGTGGCTTTGAAGAGGAATGTTGAAAGGCATTAAATTTTGCAGACCAAATAGATGAAATTTAGACAATTCATGATGATAATAGTTAAAGCACGAACACATACATCAGAAACTATGTTAAAACTGCGGAAACAAAAGTGGTTCCTTCATAGATGCAGTACATATACAGCAAGACAAAGACTAACCTCCACAATGCCTTCATCGCCCACCATGATCTCTGGAAGGTTGTCCAAGCCAGCAAGAGCTTCTCTTAGTGCAGGCACTGATGAAGCCTCCTTGACTGCCACAAGGCTAGGTTTGAACGCCTTAATCTGAAACAGATTGCTCAAATATGCAAAATATTAATAAACAGCACAAACAAATAAGAGTTCCACCATAGGAAAATGATAATATTGGATATTAAATGGTGTAAATTCGGTAGTGAAACAACTACCTGTTCAGACAAAAGAGTGACATTGGAGCCAGCAGCCAAAGCCACGACCTTGAATCTGTCCGGATTCTCGGCAACTATGTCCAGCGTCTACAACCAAAAACAAAAATTGAGCGACCAGATCCTACACCAATAAGTCAACACCATGATGAAGTTCGTATCTCCGAATCAGCAGCAAACTCTAAGTGGTTCCTCTTTCGAACTCAGAATTCGCAAAATTTCATGACCAACAAAATTAAAAACCTGATAAAAGCTCAACAACGATGGCCAGATGCCATAACAATTGACTCCTAATACACTCTTGTAGTATGGTCTCATCCACGGATCGAGAATTCTGTTGGGTAAAAATACTTCTTTGCCAGGCGAACATATCCCACCTGTGTGCCAATAGAACCTGTCGATCCGATGAGGGAAATAGGTTTGGGGCCGTTTCTGATCTTGACTTCCTCCGCGACAGCCCTCCCAGGCCAAGCTGGAGGCACTTCTGCTCCCATACACCTCACACCTGGAGTAGCCTTGACCGCCGGGAAAGCTGATTTCTTGCTGCCCTTAACTGCAGACATGAGATGAAATCTCCAACATGAGGGAGCGCTAGAAAATGGATGTAAGACTTCGGTACAATTTCTTTGCTTCAATTATGGTTGACGGTCAATCATGGTTGCGAATAGGAGATGAATATTAGAACGAAAACAGGGCAAAATGAACCTTGAAGACTGCAGCCTGAGAAGGAAGACATATCCATGGCAGATATTCTAGCGTCCTTCTGCACCAAAAGACACACAAGACGTTGTTCGTCAATCGTCACCAAAGTCGACTATTCGACCGTTAGATGGCAGCTCGCTAAAATAATAATCAGAATAACAATAGTAATAAGGATATGAAAAACAATCAAGTTCACATATAAATAAATAATGAAAAGCCATTCTGGTCCATACAAACATGCGGCGCTGAAACTCTCACATGAGCCCTTCCCAAGGATCCTCGAAAGAGGTCATTCCCATGTAAACTAATTCCAGAGGCTAATTACGAGAGATAAAGAAAAATCGCTAGGAATTATTGTTCGCATCCTAAAATGCTCTAATCACTAGCTGATAAAATCTGGAACTTGAGTTATGTCACAATCAAAAAACGCTGAGGAAATCACGCAAGGAACCTATAAAAAACGACATGAATTTCAACATGTTGAGTTATACGAATGTGATGTGATGTGTCACAAAATGAAAACAATGGACTCGAATTGAACACCCATCCTCATTTCTCGATGTACACTTATAAGCACTCTAGAATTTTGATGCAGCCCACACTTACTACGGCTCTAGCACCGACTTCGAAAGACACGGCCCCAGAAAGTCCTGCCATGGATACCGTCACCAAAGCCATATATTTCAGGACGATGATGCTCTTGAATTATTCTGCATCAGAACAAATCTGTTAGAATATTGTTTATGCATCATCTGTAAAATTCAGTATCCACCATGATCCATCCAGAAGTTTCCAAAAACATCAGTCATTCCGCAAAGTTTCGTTCTCCAACAATGGCTACACTGTCAACAAATCAGCATTGAAAACATATTGACGAATGCGCAGAATAGAGGAATGGGGAAGGGGAAAACCCCGACATAAGTCATGGGCACGAATCACACCAATGCAATCTCGGTAGAAGATAGTCTATTAATGAAGACACATAATACCTACCAGGCAACTCATTGATGTTCTCAAATCCCGACTGTGTCTAGACCTTCAACCCAAAGATTACAGCGGGAAGAAAATTAGAAAATCAAATCCCTCTGTGCACGCCATTACTCGGACATATACAGCCACTGATATATATCGAAAAGAACAGAAATGGAAGACATAATGAAAACTGACAATGCGAGTGTATTGCCTGCGAACCGTCGACACAAGAATTACTGTATATCTTTTCGCAGAAATCCATCTAACATGCCAAACCTTGACAATAAAAAGCGCCCAGCACTGTCTCTCAATCACAACCAACTTGTACCCGTTCATATGTACTACTCACAAAACTACAAACGCCCTTCACAAATGCAGAAAAGTCTGGAACTGAAAGATGACAAGAAAATTACAAACCCATACAATTATCTCACCTTTCGCTGAGAGAAAAACGAATAGAATCCGAAAACAATGAAAAGACACTACACAGCTATCACAGAGAAGCCCATGACGGGAAACCCAAAAGTATTATAGTTTGCAAGTTCGTATTGCTGATGCATTGTACCCAATAAAACTACTGACATTCACACTCTCAAAACCTGCATAATCAACTTTTCCGTTAAACCTACATGCAATAAATAAAAACCCGGTTCCAAAAACATCCAAGCACTACAAAAAGGATCGTTCAGGCAATGCGAAACCAAAACCGAGACAGTACGCGCGACCACCTCGACCGTATCTAAACAACGACAGTAAACAAGTCTTCGCAAAGGACGGAGAAAAATTGAACCACAACCAAAACTTCTAGAGCAAACCAACGCGATTAATTCAGAATTCCAAGCACCCCCACAATTCGCAAACACCACTACCACAACAACAACAAATTTCGCCCATGGCAATCCGGAGATTCCAAACCCGATGGGTCAAGTTCGAGCTTGATATGAATAACTCACCGCAACGCCGACTCGCAGCGAAAAGTTGTGCGCGACAGAGGTGCACATGAGAGCTCGTTGGGCAGCAGAAATGCGCCAAGTGGGAGCTGGCAAAGAAGATAGAAGCGCGCAAGCTGCACTTAGCTTATCACCACCACATGCTCCTGGTGGTGCTGCAACGCTGCCCTGACGCAGCAACGCCCCACGTCCAGCGTCATCACGGGTCCATCACCGGCCGGGCCGGGGACGAGTCGGGCGGGGATCCTCGGGTGACGTGGCGTTCTTGCCATGTACGCAGCCAGCTCGGATTTAATGACCCCCGCATGCTTGCCTCGCTATTGACTGATGAGGATGGGTTGTTGTGGCTCGCACTTTGCCGACGTGGAATGAGCGCCATTTGTTGATTTGTGCATCGACGTGCTGTCTTTTTGTCCACGTCGACATTTTGGGGGAGTCCGTCGCTCTGGTAATCGGCAGTCGCACATGCAGTTACATTAGAACTCATAAAAAGTTCCTAACTTTTAATTCATTATCGTAACTCCATTTATTATGAAAATTATGTCTTGGGGATTGTAGGTTATTAAAGTAAGGTGGTGAGTAGTAGTGATAATGTCATACAAAAGAATTGCATACAATTATTAACGTGCCTTTTGTGTGGATAAAGTGAAATGTACATAATTATAGTGGACAAGAATTTTGCTTCTTGATAGTACATTCTTTCATCCACCAAAATATTTTGAATTCTACTCTAAATAAAAATAAATGAACCATGTTTCTCTAATTTTTATTTTTTTTGTTGACCATTTTCTATTTTCTACTTTATCAATTTTTCTACTTTGAAAATAAAATATTCCTACTGAAATTAAAATAATTTTTTTATTGAAAAAATCTTTTAGTACTTTTGTAATAGCTCCTAACTTGTTTGTCATTACAATAATTTTGTTGTATGATGCACTGGTAGTTAAAGTTATTAAAAATTTAGAAATTGGATAACATATCTTTATTGACTTAACTGTGAAAAAATTGAATTTTTCTATAGTTCAAATAATAGTTCATTTCAAAAACTCTTTGAATATAACAATATTTTGTGTATGCTCATGTAGCAGAGAATATTCATAAATATATATATATTTATATATATATATATAATACTAAATATATATGTACTAAATATACTAAGTATATACATACTAAATACTTTTATTATTAAATACCTTCTTATCAAATAAAGAATAGAACTTCTTATAAAATAATTTTGTATTATTTCATAAAGTAATCAATCTTTATCAAAACATGTAAAATATATATTTTTTGTTATTTATAAAATTATTAGAATATATATATATATATATATATATATATATAGTTAAGGGAATATAAAGCAATTTTCTTGTTAGAAGTTTTTTTTCCTTAAAAACTATGTCATTACATTTTATCTTTATTTCTTCAGATTTTTTCCAAATCTAAAGAAAATTGTTAATTTGTATAGAATTAAAAAATAAAATATATAATTTTTTTATTTTGTAATAGAAAAAATGATCTCTCTTAAATTATTTTAATAATAATATTTTTCTCTTTGAAAAAAAATAACAAATGAATTTTTTTACTACAAGAGGGTGAGACTTGTACTACCAAAATATCATAAAATATGTATTTTAATGTGTCGTTCAATAAAAACAATGTTGTTTGATAAAACATAATGCTTCTTGACTTTTATCAATGACTTATTGAAATTAAATATGGTTATATTTACTCAAGGCTAAGAATGAATGCTTTGAGAAATTTAAAGAATTTAAGGTACAAACAAAGTATATTACCAAGGTGCTTCATTTTGTTAATAGTAGAGAATATACACCAATGCAGTTTTAAGAATATTTTTAACACAAAGTATTGTGCATCAAAATTTAACTTTATAATCACTACAACAATATAAAATTATAAAAAAATCAATAATTCTATTTTAGATAAGAAATATAATAAATACCTAAAAACTTAAGTTAAAATTTTAATTCAAATAATATCAATTTTGATAAACATTTGCAATATATAATCCAAATACACTTAGTTCACTAGGCTTGTGGTCATTTGGTAGTAATTATAAGATAACATGAATTATCCATGTTAATTTAAAAATCTCTTTATGTATATATTGATACCTTAGAAAGCTCATGTTTTAAAGATAATAAGTAATATCTTTGAAGCACATATATAATTTATATATTTTGTTTATATAAATTTTAAAATTCATAATTTTTATATGGTAATTTAGATTGTGGTACCATACACGTTGTAACTTGCCATCTAGTCAAAGAAGGAGATGTCTTTTTTGAGGATTTTCATTATGATTCTAATATTGTGAATGTTGAGACAACTTTAATGCTTCATTTGGAAATTTCACAAATGATGATTTTTAAGATGAATTTCCTATTAGTTTTCCATCTTACAAAAAATTTCTCTAAGATGATTCTTAAACTTGTTTCTTCTTGATTTATATCATCTTATTGTTAATAATTGATCCTTGGTTTTGATTTATGTCTTCAATAAAAAGCAAAAATAAGTTTTGAAGCATTTGTAAAATTCTCACATGTATATTCACTAATATTATATCTATGCTAATAAACAAGATATTCTAATTTATTTTAGTGCCACCTTGAATACAAGACTTCTTCTACTTCAAACTTTTGATTGTTATCTATTTCAATAAGAGATGGTATTATGGATAAGATCAAGGAATTATGCAAAACTATAATAACATAATGGAATACATAAATCTTAATATAAAGGAATGCAATACAAGAACAAAAATAAGACTAGAAGATCCAAGCTATACCATAAGATATGCATTGTCGAGATTGAAGAGCCCTTCAATTTTACCATCTATATATATTGTAGGAATTAAGAAACTTTTGAGTAGGTTCTTATAAAAGGCTTTGCTCTAAAGTCATCCTAGGATGTTTTTTAAATGGTTACCTTGTTGCTTTAATATGAAGCAATCTCAAAAATATTTTAAAACTATCAAAAACTTTCAAGAACCTTTTAAAACCTTCTAGAATCTTTTTTAGATGGATATTTGTAATATCACCTCCTCCTCTAGCTCCAACTTCTTTGAGGAGCAATGAAGCTAATATTATTTAGAAATGAAAAAAATCAAAGATATATCTCATAGTCTCTATTAATGTATTATAACATGACAATTGGATGAAAGAAAAAAAAAAAAAAAAAAAAAAAAAGATTATATTATAAAAGAGCTTAATTGAAAATATAGTAGCAAATTATATTGAAGAACATAGATAAAAGGTAAGGAGGTAATAAAAAAAACTTAGTGTTAATATTGCCTTTTTATAAAAAAAAACTTCTACTTATTTTATAGGGCTATAAACAAGATAATACAAAGTAGATTATCAAAAATAATATTATAGATATTTTTATGTAAAAGTAAAGATTAACTTTCAATAAAAAAATATTTAAAAAAAATCTTAGATTGATACCTAAAGAGGACCAATTTTAAACTAGGATCAAAATTAGACCTCAATGTCATATTGTATTTGTTTACAATATATAAAAACTAATTAAAATATGTAATATGTTCATAAGTTCTAGTATGTGTTAAAATAATTTATAAAGTAATTTATAGAAGATGATATAAAAATTTTATTTTGGTTTATTTTTCCTAGTTTAATTATGGTATTTAAATTATATGGAACCTAGATGTTTAGTATAAAGCTTTATAAAGAGATTTGAGGCTTAAAAGATTAAAATCTAAGCTACTAAAAGATTCATTTGAAAAAATGAAAGCAAGATATAGAGGGATGAAGAGAAGCAATTTAGAGGTAATTCCATGTAAAATTTAGATTTTGAATGATAATTTACATACCAATATTAGAAAAATTAAAATTGAGATGGAGATATAGCCATTTGAAATTAAGGTGCAGATTTAGGATATACTATCATTCTTTTAAAGATATGAGGAGTTATACAAGAGCTTTTGGAGATTGGCAAGTGTGGTTGGAAAGGTGATTTCAAGAGTTATATTTTGCATCTGAGAATTATTATCTTTAGAATTTAAATGAATGAGATATTAGAAGTTCAAGATAATATATCTAATTCCAAGGTAGTAAATAGACTATTTTATTGATAGTGATGATTTCTACCATATTTTGAGCTTTTGGACCAATTTTTGCCTAAATTTTTTTTTTAAAAAGTGAATTATTATATTAAAAAGTTACATATAAATTTTCATAGAATTTGGACATTTAATTTTTGAGATATAAAGAATTTAGCATATAGATATTTATAAATAAGGATTTGAATCTACTTTTAGAATTTTAGTGATATTTTAAGATTTGCATTAAATCTATAGTTGAAATTTGGTATGATAGTTGTTAAAAGTACATCAATACTTTATATAAAAGTTGAAATTGTTTAAATGGTGTGATTAAAAAATATGTGCTATTGGATTTTGAATTTTTTTTTTTAAAGATACATAAGGTTTGTAGTATTTTATTATGAACTTGGATATTTTTGTCTATAAAAGACTTATGTATTTGATGTAATTGCCCCAATAGGAACAAATTTTATACAAATTAGGAATTTTTCTTATCTTAAAATTTGATTGAGCAATTAGTGATAGCCAAAAGCCTAATACTTTCTTGAGAGAAACTCTCTCTATCCTAATATCAAGATGCAAAATTTAAAAAATATCATGTTGAAGCCTTTTAATTTGAATAATATGGCAATATTATCCAAAAATAGTTAGCATACATATTATTACTTTAGATTTTGAAGGATATTATTAATAAAGTTTGTACATCTTTTTAGATATATTATATTAGTTATGAGTTAGCTTCCATATATGATTACTAACGGTGTAGCCATTCATGATTATTTACTTCAATATATGATAATGGTGCTTATTTTCTTTATAATATGTTTGATTTTTTATTAGATTCTAAAAGAGAAGTGTGAAAAATATGATGTATCTACATAAATATTGGTAGTTCTAAATAAAAAGCAACATAGTTAATTTGTTTTTGAATAAGAAATAGCCCTAATCTTTGATAGTCTAATTAGCTATAAGATTAATTGGTTTTAATATTGAGTCAAAAGAGCCACACTTTGTCATCCACATTGAAGGTAGGTTATTCTTTGTAAAGCATATTTGCTATTGTCTTATATTCTTTTTGAACTTTTTTTAATTAAATTTTCATAGTTAAATGTAGCTCCATCAATTAAAAAATAAAATTTTTAATTATTAGATTATCAAATCTAAAAGATAATAATATATTTAATTTTAAATGATATCTATAGTTGGCATAAAAAGATATTTGTTGAGTAGAAGCATGAATGATATTGTTATAGGCAAATTTAGTAAGTGGCAAGTAAGAAGTTTAATCATATTGTTAATAATTGATAGTACATCTCAGATATTGCTGAAGAATTTGATAGACTCATTCTATTTGAATATTGGATTATAGGTAGAATACTAAAAATAACTTAATATCTACTCAAAAGATTTCAAATAGTGATTTTCAAAACTTGGATGCAAATTGTGATCTTTGATTTGATATAATATCATTTGATTATCTATAATATCAATAGACTTTATCAATGAAGAGTTTGGCCATTTTTTCACTTGTGGTTGTTTTTTTATAAAGAATAAAATGTACTATCTTAATAAATTAATCAATAATAAAAAATATGGTATCAAAAGAATTAGATAGTTGAAGATCCATAATGAAGTCCATAGAAACAAAATACCAAGGTTGTTTTGGAATAGATAGTAGTTAAAAAAGTTCATATGAATAATATTAAAGATTCTTTGATTTAAAATATATATTGCATGAAAATATAAATTCTTTGATTGTCTTCCACATTTGTAGCTACCAAAAATCTTAAAGAAGTAGTTTCAACATCTTATTAAATTTAAAATATCTAATAGCAAGAAAGTCATAGTATGCTTATAACTCACAAAGGCATGCTAGTCCTTCTAGAATATATAAATGGTCTTCAAAATAAAGCAAGTTATCTTCAAACTTAAATTTTCTAGAATCATCTTTAATGTTGTTAGCATGTTGTTTAACGTTGTCATATCATATGAAGTCTTGCTTAAAAATGCACTAGGCATCTAGTTGTAGAAGATAAAAAGAAAATTGCAACAATAAGTTCTAACACTTGTAATAGAATTATATATAAATTACAATTAAAAATTAATAAGTATAATCAATTATTGAATAATTTTAATTAAATTTTTAATTAATTATTAAAAAAATACAAAAAAATCCTAAATTTTTTTAAAAAAAATTATAAAGAAATAATATTTAATATATTTAATATATTCCTAAATCCTAAAAAAATCCTGAATTTTTTTTAATCAAATTTTAAATGAATTTTAAAAAATCCTAATCAAATCCTAATCAAATCCTAATAAATCCTCTAGCAGATTGAAACTTCAATAGCTAATGATTGAATTATGGATTTTAACTTAAAATTTGCATAGCTTTCAATAACTAAGTTGGCAACATGCACAAATTTTTTAAAGAAGATTCAACTTATTAAATAAAAGATAAATCCAAAATTTTGGTTGGATATAGGTTAGCTTCTTTTTCCAATCTTGATGCCAATCTTCTGGTGCCAATATCTTCTTTTTGTATTATTCAATTGCTATCAAAATTCACAATTAGATAGAGAAATCAATTTTCCATCCATATAAATAATTTTTTATCTCAATCCCAATTAGTAGATTGCTAAATATCTTAGAAATCCTTATTGATCCTTAAAACCTAATTTTTGAGATTTTGATCCACTTAAACTTCAATAACTTTTAATTAAACCATTTAATCAAGCTCAAACTTAAAATATATACTCAATACAACTACAATCACAAATCCAAAAAATTTCATCTATAGTTTTTTAACCAAACTCATAAAATGTTTAAAATATAAACTCCTTTTTATTTCATAAAAATCAAAGTCACTTGAATCAATCTTAACTTTGCAAAGCTCTTACAAAGTCAATAGCTATTCAAATCACTCAAAACTAATACTCAAAAAAATCTTTTTTTTTTTTTCATATGATGGTCGTATTACTATATAAAAATGTTAAAAATAAGAATTTCCATAGCTATTGTATACAAATATAATTCAAAAGTGAATAATCCATTAAAATTGATATAGTTGTTTAATGACAAATTTACTCAAGTTTTAAGAATATTATCTATTGTTGGTCATATATTGCCTTTCCTTCTTTTGGTGTAAGATATAAGTGCTTTGATAAAGCATCTAACAATCTTTGTTGTTTTTTAAATTAATATGTGATATTGAAATTAAAACAAAATAAAGATATATTCTAACAGATTTGACAAAAATTTAAAATATAAGACAACATGAAATATTCAAGATTTTTGTAATCTATATACATAATTATTAGATATAAAATATTTTTAAGCAAATGGTATCATTTTTGGAAGAAATCCACAATAGCAAGAAATTCTTTGTTATGAATTTCATAATTAATTTTCATAGCAAAGAATTTTTTGGAGTGAAATTCAACTAGATGAATTGTCTCCTCTTCACTTAGTTATAATAAAACTGCTTCTAAAGTAGAATTTGACATGTTGGTTTTTATAAAAAATAGTTTGTTAAAATCTAAATGAATCAAGATAGATGCTATAGTGAAGGCTATTTTCAAGCTTTGAAACACTCTTTTTGCTTCTAGACTCTATTTAAGTTTATTTTTGCATATGAGTTGTATAAATGAAGTTATTATTTAAGAATAATTCTTGATAAAAATCTTGTGGAAGTTTAAAATTTTTTAAAAAATATCAATCATTACATATCAATTTTGGAATTGTCTAATCACTAATGGCCTTGATTTTCTTTAGATGCACCTCCAACCATTTCATTTGCTACTGACAATATCATTCCATTCACAAGGCATACAAGGGAATACATGAACATCAATATGCATGAATGATTCCACAAAATCATAGAATTGCATGAATAGGTGTCCTACTTGATTGACCTAATTCCAAATAAAATTGGACAGCGCTGTCGTATTACGTGTTGTCTCGGTTGGGAATGCACCGGGCACTTGGCTGTAGAAGGTAAAGTATTGTTTGCAAATACTCAAGAAATCCTAATATGTTTCACTCATATATAAGGAATATAACTCAAGCTTCAATTCAAAAGTGTTTAAAAACACTCCTCTTAGTAAAATCAATCTTATATATATCCCAATTACCTTATTTCCTTTATAATTAAGCAATTTTTATTTTTGTTTATAAATCCTAATCCTAATTAGTGAGCTTCAACAAGCTATAATTTTTAATCAAACCGTCCACTTAGTGTGAAATTTTGCACACACATGCTGGTATAAGCCTTTTACATGCTCAAAAAAACTTAGTCCAATCCAACTTACAAATTGCAAGAAAACGCCCAAAAAGCACACTGATGATGCTCGGCCGCCAACTTAAAGATTGATGCAGAAATTCCAGTGGTGATTTCTCCTTCTTTCACCGTTAGCTTCAGCTCAAACTTGATGTGTAGCTTAGTCTACAAGTCTTCTATTAGCATACCAAAAATTACGTTGATCCAATTAGTGGATCTTTAGTTATCATAGAAACCCTATCCAACCCTAAACTGCCAACTTCCGACAACCCTTTGTATCAAAACTCAAAGATCTCCTGATTGCATCACTAGATTAATACAAAACTTTGTATACACTTAGCATACCCAACAATCTAGACAATATCAAATTTTGAATTGTAGATGCTTCACAGATTTTACGAATCACTCAACAATGCAAGCCATCATTGTCTTATATAAAAATCCAAATCACCAATATAAACCTTGACTTTGAATAGTAATTGCTAAGTCCTCCAAAACCCTATGGTTGCAAGCTAAATGCCCTTGGAACCCCTTTCAAGCTAGCTATCCAACTCTAATCGCCGATCTTCAAATGTCCCCTTTCCTTGCCTTCGGCGGTCGTTTTTGTCCTTGGAGGTCTGATTTCGACCCTGTCTCATATCTGGTCTTTCCTTGGGTATCAATTCAACTAAATTTAAGGATTTTTAAGTTAAATCCTATTCTCAACTTAATCCTAATACCAACCATAATAACTATTTTTCTTTTCTATCCTATTCTAATTAACTTATGGCTTTTCAAAATCAATAAAAGAGTTTGTATAGCCTAGAAGAAAACTTTAATAACTAACTTTTATCTGTTAGCTATTAAAACAAGAAAATAATCTAAGAGGCTTCTATAATCCTTTTCTTAAGTATCTTAAGTTCCTATTGAATTAAGATAATCAAGTATTAAATATAAATTGCTCTTATCTATACCTTTCACTATATAAACGTGCTACAACACGACAGCACTTCTGCGCTATCTTTGAAGCCAAAATTTTTGCCTACAAGCACAATTGAACGATCAAGGATAATAACAATTAACCAATATGTCAATCAACCTTACAGCAATAGAGGGAAAAAAAATAAAAAAAATAAAAACCTCACACCGTAACACTTCTCAAATCCACCAATCCGCTGCCCTCCTACACACTACAAGTGCCGCCCAAACATTGATCTCCCAATGACCTCCCACAGCTCTCAACTCCTCAAGAGCATTTTCTACACACCTCCTCATGCCGTCGCTCCAAACCCTTTTACGAATCGCAAGCTGCACCCTACACGAAGATCTTATAACTAGCGAATCATCCAAAACCTTCCTTAATTCCGCAACACTAGTTCCCAAGGTTTCCAATAGAATCAACCTCCCGGAGCTCTCAACCCTCCAGAGCCTAGACTTTGCTCCGCTCTTCTGTAAAAATTCTCCTCTGCATTGGTCCGCCGAACTTCGACTTCCAACTGCACCCCTTGCCAGTCCTCTGCGAAGATACACTCTGTCGCAGTCGGCAGCCCCCTCACATTCTCCAGACTCCGCAGAGCCCCCTATCGCTTGTCCAATCTTAGCCCTCATATACGCCGATCGCCAGCTCGCCGAGCGGCCCGTTCAATAGTAGCGCTGTCCTCCGCCAATCATCTCGCTGATAGCCGCCGTAAAAATTGACAACCCTAGGCGGCTAGATCCAAACCGGCCTGAACCAAGCCAGCCAGTTCTCAACCGGTAGGCCATGTCAGCTAGGAACCAAAGGCAAATTGATCTTTGTTCATTTTTTTTTTTTTTTTTTTTTTTTTGAGTCCTAAACTCATCCTTATGGAGGATTGTAAGGGCCTTGTTTAGGGGCCTTTCCTATCCCAATTTCACCTAGAAGTATTACTCCAAAATTTAATTTTTATAGTAAAATTCTCTAATTTTTTATTTAATCAATTCCCATCTTTTTACCATGCTACCTTCAATTTCTCCATTTTTTTCCTAACTTTTATTCTAACCACAATGGAGGCAAAAAGATTTATTTATTTATTTATTTTTTCCACAATATCTTGACCAATTAAAAAAAAAAATTGACACTAGCCTTAATCAATTATCCAAGGCTTACTACTCTTTAGCAAAAACTCTACATTGTGGTAGAGTTCAAGATCTTTATCATAAATCTAAAAAAGATCCTTCCTAATTTTCAACAATTCCCTAGCATTTTAATATAGTGATTAAATTTTCTAAATGCCGCCAAAATTCACCATTTAAAATAATATTTTGATTTAGAGTTTAATGGGAATTTACTACATATGATATTATAATCTAATATAATTAGAAATTATTAGTAAATTAATGATTTATAATCACCATTAAATTAATTCTACACAATTGATATTTCTTAAGCTATTAATTATCATTTTTATTCTAAATTATAACTTAAATGAGAGAAATAAGAAAAAAAAAGAATAATAATAAAAAATGGTGCCATTTTCTTTATTGATACATGGCGACCATCAATGGGCTACTTGTCTAAGTAAGATAGACCCAGTGTCTCTTGCTACTATAGGTGCTTCATCCATTGGACACATGATCAACCTTGTATTATTTAAAAGACTAAGGAGAAAATTGTCTGCCTCTAATGGAGTAGGCTTGGACCTATAGATAATAAAATTATTCAATCCATCCTTCTTTCCTCATCAGAGTGAGTTTGGACTAAAAAGGAGATAGAAAAAAATAATAGAATCCCATATCTATTCTTAATCGAAGAATTTGGTCCTAAAATCAAAATCAATTAAACAATTAAAAATTCAACCGTAGTCCTCCTCTATTAAAATGGATTCAAACCTTGATGTCTAGAGATATATTAGATATATCCCTCATGCTACAATAATTGGCCAATTTCTGCACTTACACTAGCTCAATTGAGATAGCCTAATAGTCAATAGATGGATTCAAACTCTAGTCCACTTGAAACACAACTTATATGGTGAGCTGAACTAGTATCTTGGGATGTTGAGATTTAGGAAAAAAATAACAACTTATAATCTCTCATCTCTACTACTAATTTGATCTACTATCCTAAATCACTATGTTTTGGATTTTTTCAAGACTTATAATTGGAAGATGAAATATAATTGCTTTTGTGCTTCACTTTTCTAAGTTACTTGGCAAGGTCATTCCCTCGAAAGATGAAGTGAAGAGACTAGCACAAAGGAAGGATAGAGAAGAGTAGAAAAGATAATAGATAAAAGATAGATGCTCTCTATCCGTGCTTTGAATCTATAATCCTTGCTTTCTACTCAATATCACCATGATGAGAAGCTCTTGAAGAACCAAGGCCTTCCCTTCAACCATAGGGAACTAGTCATGAAAATCCTTAGACATTCTCTTTAATTGCATTAATTTACACCTTGTATTCTTTGCACCGACTTCTGGCTATACAAGTGGAGAAATCCTCTCCGTTTAATATTTGAAATTGAACCAAATTATTAGGAAAAATTTCTTTGACAAGGTAAGGGCCCAATCACAAAGCATCAAACTTGCTGAAAAAATCTAAGCAGTGAGCGTCTTGAAAAAGGACTAGCATACTAGGCTGAAGGATTTGCTTCTTGTGGTATTTGTCAAAAGCCATTTTTTGGCGCTTTTGAATGGTTTCAATGTACTGAGCGCTCTTCCTTTGATCCTCATCTAACTGCTCTAGTCTCTCAAGGCGATGGACTAATGACTTCTTATTAGTCAACCAAGCATCAATGGTGATTCGAAGCAAACGGACTTTAAATTCAATGGGAAGCACGGCCTCTAAACCATATACTAAAGAAAATGGTGTAGCTTGTGTAGTCACCTTGTAGGTGGTCTTATATGCCCACAAGGCGGTTGGAAGTTTCACATCCCAATTTTTTTTAGAGTCAGTGATCATTTCTTTTAAAATCATAGCCAAGATTTGGTTGATTCTTTTGGTGTGTCCACTTGTCTGAGGGTGATAGGATGTTGTTTTCCTATAGTTGATGCGAAACCGGTCCGTCATGTCTTGGATTACATCATTCAAAAAATACTTGCCAGGATCACTAATTAGGATCTTTGGGCAACCAAAACATGTAATGACCTATTCGAATAGGAAAGAAGCGGCATTTTTGGCATCATTAGCCTTTATTGCCTTAGCTTTTGTCCACTTAGTATTTAGTTGCTACAATAATGTGCTTCATTTCGCTACTTGAACTAGTATGGATTTCTCTAATATAATCGAGGTCCCATTTTTCAAAGGGAACGAAGGGTAGGGACATTTGGAGCAGAAGTTCCATGCGAAGGTCGTTGCGGATATAGCGCTGACAAGCGTCACAACGCTTGGTGTACTCGTGAGCATCCTTAAACATTGATGGCCAATAATAACTGGCCTAGAGAATCTTTTGGCCTGTCAAGGTGCCAAAAAAATATCCCCCGTAAGTACTATCGTAACAAGAGGATAAGATGGTAGAGATTTCATTGTCATTCACACATCTACGGAGCACACCATCGATTCTACTGCGGTATAATTGGCCCTTTACTATTGCAAAATATCGACTATTAACATGTACCTTTCGACGATCATTTTTTGATAGAGTTGGTGGCAATTGTTGAGTTTGAAGGAACTCTGCAATGTTGTGGTACCAAATGGGGGATAAGATCACAAGAAAGAGATCCTCATCTACAAAAGCATCATCAATTAGCATTGTACTAGGTTCCCCTCACAATCTAGAAAGGTGATTTGCTTGGATATGCTTTCTATCCGGTTTATATTAGACTGTATAATCAAATTCCTCCAGCAACAATATCCATCGTGTAATTCTGCTACTAAGATCTAGTTTGTTAACTAAGTATTTGATTGCCATGTGGTCCACATAAAAGACCATGCAATTGAACAAGAGGTAATTACAGAATTTCTTGAAGGAGAACACTATGGCAAAACATTTCCGTTTGGTGGTAGTGTAGTTCTTTTTAGCGGGATTTAGTTGGCAGCTAGCAAAGGCCACAAAATAATCCTTCCCATTCTCACTCAAAGGTTGACATAATACACTTCCCATTATTGTAGAGGAAGCATCACAATACACGTGGAAGGACAATTTTCAATTGGGAGGCCTTAACACAGGGTATGTATTTAATTTGGACTTGAGTACCTCAAAAGCGTTTTGACATTCTGTGGTCCATTCAAATTTGACAGCCTTTTGTTGTAACTGATTGATGGGAAAGAAAGTAATAGCATAGTTTGGAATGACCTCCCGATACCAACCAATGTGCATCAAGGTCCTTTGGACCCCTTTAACATCTGTTGGAGGAGGCAAATCAACTATAATCTTGACCTTTTTGAGGTCCAACTCTCTACTAGCCTTTGAAACTATATAACCCAATAACACATTCCGTTGTACTACCAAAAAAATCTTGTCAAGATTCAATACTATCCCAATCCTCCTACATCTCTTAAAACTCTTACAGACACAAGCCAAATGATCAGCCTTCCAGGATTGAGTGTTAAAGTCATCAATGAACACTGTCATTGATGTGTGAAGTAAGTCCGAGAAGGCATATGTCATGGCCCTTTGGAATGCGGATGGTGCATTGCACAATCCAAAAGACATGATCACATAGATGAATATATCTCAAGATGTGGTAAAGGCAGTTTTATGGTAATCGTTTGGATGAATCAAAATTTGGTTATAATCGAAATATCCATCCATAAAAGCGTAAAGCTCATATCTGGCCACCTCATCCAAGATCGTATTGATGAAGGGTAGATGAAAGTAGTCCTTTTGAGTGCATTGATTAAGCTTCCGATAATCTATATATACATGTAGCTTGCCATTCTTCTTCTTGACTAAGACCATGGAGGAAATCCAATCCATAATTTCTATAGGCCAAATGAAACTAACCTACAATAACTTCTCTAATTCTGCCTTGATAATTACTTAGAATTGCGGGTTCATCTGCCGCTCCTTTTGGCAAATTGCAAGCGCATCAGGAATGAGAGGAATGTGATATTGAACCACTTCTGGAGGGATGCCTTTGAGGTCCTTGTAAGACTAAGCAAAGACGTTGCAATATTCCATGACTAGCTTCTTATATCGCCCCACTTCTTTTATTTCTAGTTGACTATCGACCTTAATCATATGGGGTTCTTCGTGTTCAAAAGACACATCAAGTTCTTGCCAATCTATTAGGCTCACGTGGGATTGTTCAGTGGGACCCTTGTACTAATTGTTTGGAATGGGCGGATACATGGGTACATTATTGCCAACAGTGATGCCTGAAGAGGTGGTTTTGAAGTATAGGATAAAAACCATGACATCTTCATATAATATTGGATCTCAATTGCAAAGCTCAGTTCCATCTAATGTTACCTCGTATACATCTTGGTAGCAAATATCGTCTACGAAGGTAGCTAGATCAATGTCATTTGTATCAAAATGCCCATCTATGATTTTGTCTATAAAATTAACATTTCTAGTGGACTCAGACTTTATGAGGGGGTGCTTCTGGAGCCAAGTAGAGAACTCACTATCATCTTCCCATTCATAGAGTCTTGGGCCCAAGCAACCCAATTGAACATGGATTTTAAGTAGGAGAGGAAGCTCTCCGACATCACGAGGAATTGCGAATCAAATTCTCTTTAATAATTTGGGAACCCTTTTATTGAGACTAAACTCATCATCAGAAGATGATGCTGAATATTGAAAGCAAGTAGGAAAACTAGGTTGAATATAAACCTTTGTGGGGTTGTATTCAGGCCCATATATAATGTGAGGCTTAGGTCCATTCTAATCTACCTAAGCATTCGCTGCTCACAACTATGGTCTTCTTAGAAGAAGAGAGAATGAGTGTCTATTCGAGTGCATCTCAATGACTTGGAAGGTTAGGATGTACACTTCTCTGCCCGTTGTCATCTTACAATCGGTGATTTGTCCTACTAGCGCCTCTAGCATTTGATTGGCCATGTTGATCACATAAGATGAGGGCTTCGTGATCTCTAGACCCAATTGTTCCATGGCTTGAAGGAGCATAATATTGAGCCCGCTACTGCCATCTACAAGAATATGAGAGATCATCTTATCCAAGATCGATGCTTCTATCTCTACCGCTGTCATGTTGTAACACATTTATATAATAAAAAATATGAATAAGGATAAATTCTACTTAATACTTAATTATCTTGGATTATTAGAAACTTAAGGTACTTAAGAAAAGATTTATAGAAGCTTTTTAGAATAATTCTTGCTCTAATAGCTAAAAGATAAAAATTAGTTATTAAACTTTTTTTCTAGGTTGTAGAAACTAATTCACGGCTTTTAAAAAAGCCATAAGTTAATGAAAATAGGATAAGAGAAGTAAAAAGTTTATATGGTAGATACCAAGGTTGAGTTGAGGATAGGATTAAGTTTAAAAATCCTTAAAATAAGTTAGATCAATACCTGGGGGGGTGACCGGATATGAGACAGGGTCGAAATTAGACCTTCAGCCACATAAACGACCATCGAAGGCAGGGATTCGGGGTTTTTTCAGATCAAGATTTTTGAATAAAATAGCTAACTTGTAGTTTGTTCCAAAGACATTAAGCTTGTTATTATAGGATTTTAGATGACTTTACAATTGTTGTTCAAAATTAGTGTCTATATTGGTATTTTAGATTTTATATAAGAGAATGATGGCTTGCATTCTTGACTGATTTGTGCAATATGTATAGCATCTACAATTCAAAATTTGAAATTATCTAGCTTGTTAGAAGTACTAAGTGTATACAAAAGTTTGTATTAATCTAGCAATGCAATCAAGAGATATTTGAGCTTTAATACAAAGGATTGTTGAAAGTTGGCAATTTAGGGTTGGATAGGTTTTCTATGATAACTAAAGATCTACTAATTAGATCAATGTAAATTTTGGCATGGTGATAGAAGACTTTTAGTTTGAGCTACATAACAAGTTTGAACTGAAGTTAATAGTGGAAGGATGAGAAATCACTACTAGAATTTTTGCATCAATTTTGAAGTTGGTGGCCAAGTCTCATCAGTGCGATTTTTGGGCATTTTCTTGCAATCTGTAAGTTGAGTTGGGCTGAATTTTTTTAAGCTTGTAGAAGGCTTATACCAACAATTATGTGCAAAATTTCACACTAAGTGGATGGTTGGATTGAAAGTTATAGCTTGTCAAAGCTCACTCATTAGGATTAGGGCTTACAAATAAAAAGATAAATTGCTTAATTATAAAAGAAACAAGGAAATTGAGAATAATGTATGATTGATGTTACTAAGAGGAGTATTTTTAAACACTTTTGAATTGAAATTTGAATTATATTCTTCATACATAAATGAAACTTATTAGGGTTTCTTGATTATTTGCAAACACAACTTTACCTTCTACAACTAGGTGCTTGGTGTATTCCCGAACAAGACAACACGTAATATGCCACTGCCTTAACCTCAAAAGATTTCTTTGAGGCTTTGACACTAGCTGCAAGCTTAATCTTATGTCTAATACACTTGATAATTGAGATTTTTTTTTCAATTCTTTCCTTGCTGCTGGTGCTAACTGAAGAAATTGGGCAATGGTAATGTCCGCTTTGATCCTTCTCAAGTCTTTCCACAAATCATACGGTGTAGTAATAGATGGACCAACTGAGGAAGAACAAGGTGCTACTTCATTGGAGGGAATTTGGAGCCCCTCTTAGGCCTTTTCTATTGACTTCATTCCTATTCATATATTCCCTACTTGTGGTGAGGAAGACTCTATAACAACTGGAATAGGTTTCGGCAACCTTTGATTTGCCTCTTAGGTGCCCTTCACCACAATCTTGGCTGTCTCATTCAAGTCTGAGAAGTGTGAAAAATCTTTTGAGCTAAGCTCTACTTCTGGTGGTACTAAGAGATATATACCTCGTTTGGATCTAGTCATCACTGCCATGGCTGGTAGAAAAGGTTATTTTCCTTGATGAAGAGTTTTGGATTTATAAGAAACAAAATGTGCATGCGAAGAGGTGGAACTCACTAGTTCACTTTGCTTTGTTGTTTCTGTCAGGATTACAATGGAAGGATTAGAGATATATCTAATATCTTGACTAGAATGTGGAAGTGATTTGGATCTTTGATTTTGGTCCAAAGGCACATATCCCCCTCACAATTGAATATCCACAAGAGATTGTTGTATCTGCGCATGGTTGTTGTAGTCATAGTACAAGTTTGGGGGTCTTAGGGTGTTATCATTACCCGACTGCCGGGCTCCTCTTTGGTTATCTACCGCTTATTGGGAGAAATTTCCAACCATAGGTTTGAAAGGAATGACCTTATCTTCCAATCTACACTTATTGGTGGGGTGATTTCCACCACAATTTCCACACACAAGGTGGTCTTCTATCCAACAATTTCCAAGGGGATGCTTCTTTCTACAATAGTGGTGGACTTTAAACCTCAATTGGTTTGGGGCCCTTGATCTTTGCTCTTGTGCTACACATTCTTGGTTCTTATGGAGAGGTATGTAAATAGGCTGGTATTGAGAGGAGATACTTGGATAAAATTGGACTATGTGCCCTGGTTGGCCACACGTGGTATATCATAGATCCGAAGCGTGCCTCCTTAATTCTATCAAAGGAGGAAGGAGATTAGTTTATTGATTCCTAAGGGGAAGTGCCATCTGTTCCGTCATTGCCTTCATTTGTTATTGAAGTTGCTCTTGAAATCCTTGTTGTATTGCTTGAACCTCTTTCTTTAGCTTTTAGCGCCAATCAGGCTCATATAAGATGGGTGATAGGAGCAAGGGAGATCTAGCATCTAAAGGATATGAGTTGAATATGGAAGGAGAGGCCTCCATGGCTTGGGGTGGTGCCTCCAGGTATTCACCTTTCTCTCGTGCATGAATGCGTATGAAGCTTGGAATGCTCTAATTCTCTCTCCGCTACAATCTATGGTGCTCTTTAGCAACCTCTTCTACCATCCTGGCTGCTTGGATTACATCTGCTAATATTTGAGGTCTAGTATTCAAGATTTCCATGACAATTTTCTCTTTACAAAATCCTTGAAAAAAGAAATGTCAAAGGGTATCATCCCTGAGCAAGTTGCCCATGAATTGGGTCACTACTAACTCGAACCTACAAATATAAAAAATAATGTCTTCATCCTTGCCTTATCGGAAGGCAGCCAAGGCAGACGAGGCAGCATTTTGGCCCACTTCCGACCTATATTACTCTAGGAAGGCCCTCATGAGTGCATCCCAATTCCTAAAGGTACCTACCGCTGTCGAGAAAGAGAGGGTCTACCTCAAAAAAACACCGAGCTTCTGGTTGCAACTAATTTTCTCAAACAAGTTGTAAGATGACAGAATTTCCAAATTTATACATATATTTTGTCTTTTTAGGGCCAATTACATCACATACAAAAGTCTTAGATATACAAGAGCACCCAAGTTTGGTAAAACACACTAAAATCTTATTTAACCTTGAGAAGGATTTTATCCAAAATCTAACAGTATATATCTCCTAATCGGATTATCCAAACTAGCTCAAATTTTTTAATAAGTACTGATGTATTCTTAACAACTACCACAACAAATTTAGACTACAGATTCGTTGCCAATCATTAGATATTACTGATAATATTATGGTAGTTTCAAACCCTTCACTATTGACACCCGCACGCAAAATTCTTCATATTTCATAACTCTAGTATTCAAACGCCTTGAAATTTGGTATGTAATCTTTTAACATAATAATATACATCTTTAGAAATTTTGAGCCAAAAATTGATCCAAGAGAGCAAGATATGGCTCAAACCATCACTATGAATAAATAATAAACTTACTTCCCTTGGACTTGGATGCTCTGAGTTCAACCCATAATATCTCCTTCATCCAAACTCTAAAAGCAGTTATTTCTTTGCAAAAAGTCTAGATCTTAAAATTTCCTTTCCAACCGCACCTCTCGATCTCCAAAAGCCCTTGTACAACTCTGTATATCTTAAAAAGAGCGACAATATGTACCAAATCTTTACCTTAACTCTAAACAACTATATCTTTCTCATCCCACCTCCAAATTGCCTAATTTTTGCACTCAAATTATACCTAAAAACCTAATCTTTCTAATTCTAACCTTTGTTCTTTGAATGGCCGCCTCGAAGTCACTCTAGATCTCAAGAAGGCGGCAGACAACCCCTAGAAGTCCATTGGGCATGACCACTGACCAATGGAGGTGAAGGCCCCCATTCCTATTCTTCATCCATCCATTTTTTTACATTGGTGGTTCGAATTTTCATCCTTAGGCCCAATTTCAACTCTTAGAATATTATACTAAACATCTAGGTTCCATATAATTTAAACACTGTAGCCAAAAAAAAGAAAATAATCAAATATAGTTTCTATCAACTCTATCTAAATTAGTTTACTAACCATTCTAGATCACATTAGAACTTATTAACATATTAAGTAATTTAGTTAGTTTTTACACATTATAACCATTTACAACAGTACAATATCCACCCTCTCCAAATCCTCATGGGACATATTCCTCCTAAGATGCGCCAACATTTAATCTTCTTCATCTGCTTCATCTCTTCCTCCTGGTTCTTTCAGCTTCCTAACGCTTGATTTGAATCTCTAGTAGCCTTTCTCTAGATACTCCATCCTCCGAAGACAGAAATAACCATGTAGGAAAAATTTCTTCTGTAGGTATAATTGGCTTTTATCCTAACATGAGTTCCATCGGCATATAGCATGTTACTGTACTATGGGTGGTCCTATCAGTCCATAAAGCAAACGGTAATAGCCTAGGCCATTCCTTAGAGTTACCTTTACAAGCTTTAATCAAAGCCTGGATAATTGGAGGATGCCCCCTTTCACTCTTACCATTTGCCTCGGGGTTATAAGTTGTGGTTAATTTTAATTTCATCCCATAATTCTCAAAGAATTCTTTGGCTTCAGTTGTATGAAGTTCTCCTCTATCTATTGTCATTCTTCCAATACATCCGTACTGATTGAAGATATCCTTAAGAATAAATCTACATACTTTGTTTGTATGTTTTGTCCACAAGGCTCTACCTTCAACATAGTTTGATAGTTCTTCTCGTACTAGTACCAAATACTTCATTCCCCATAGTCTAATTGGCATGGCTATCAGATCAATCACCCATTGAAAGTGGATAGAAAGAGGATAGGTTGGATGAAATTCATCACAGTACGTGATTTTTGATTGGAATTGATACTTGAGACACGATCCTATAAATTCTTCTACATCTTTATATAGGCCTTTCCACCAATACCGCTGCTTAATCTTTGTGTAGGTTACTCAAACTCCTTTGTAACCAATCCAATGCCTATCGTGGAATTCTTTAAGAATCCAACTCTAAGTAAAAGTATCTCCAACCACCCTTAATGGTATTCCATCTTTTCTCTTCGATCTTTTTCAAAGATATCCGTCTTGTAGGAAATATCTATAAGAACGCTGTCTGATGGCTTTAAAACCTTTATCTGACCAACCTTCTTGCCTTTGTAGAATACTCAAATAGAATCCAATATCCTTTAGCATGCCATCAAATAATCTAGTTTCAAAAGGCAAAATTTCTTCCACTCTTTCACTATTCAATGTGGATACATATCCTACATCTTCAATGCCATTTCCCTCATAGTCTTCTTGAACCATCATTTCTTCTACATCCACATATCTAGCCCTTGACAATATATCCGCTCCTATATTTTTCTTTCCTTTGATATGGACAAAGATTGGATTAAGTGATCTAATAAAAACAATCCACCACAATATAGCAATATCCAGAGTTGAACAGTTAGTAATCATACCAAGTAAAGGTAGGCAATCAATCTCTAGTATAACATTAGCTCCAATCAAGTAGTTTCGTTCTACCTTCAAAGCTGTAACTCCACCCCAAAGTTCTCTCTTCACTTGTGGATATGCCCTCTGTCACTCTATCAAAATTCTTGCTCCAAATCTAATAGCAAATCTATTTCCATTTACATCATTCTGTCCAACAGTCCAACCTATGGCAATTGGGCTTGTATCCACTATTATTATCACTGATAGGCCATCATCATAGTTCACTTGCCTCAAAATTGGTGGAGATTTTAGGATCTCTTTTAAAGTATCCATAGCTTCATTTTGTTCCTTGCCCCATTTGAATTTACTTCCCTTCTTCAAAAGTTTATATAAAGTTTCCAAAACATGAGCAAAATGAGGTATTCAGATTTGATAAAAAATACAAGCCCTAAGGAATCTCCTCACTTCAGTAATACTATTGTAAGCTTTCATTTTTGCAATAGCATCCACTTTTTCTGGGTTAGGCTTTCTTCCATAGTTTCCACACAAATAGCCCACTATTACAATTTCTTCAACTCCAAACTTGGATTTGTCAATGGATAGGGTTAGATTTATCTCCTCAAGCCTCTTCAAAATCTTCTTCACATCCTCAATATGTTGTGTGACAAACTTTCTGCAACCAACTCCATCAACCGCTGCATCTTTAATTTCTTCTCTGCTATCCTTGATTGATATATCATCCACAAAAGGTATAGTTTTTTTAGGCACAAAATCCTTTAAAATTTGATTCATTGCATTTTGCATGTGTGCCATCGAATTAGTAGCACCTTGAGGTAATGTACACATCCGTACCAAACCGAAAGGTGTTTTCATTGTTGTCAAATCCGTGCTCTCTGCAGCAAGTTGAAATTGATTATATCTAGAGTACATATCCTCAATTAAATAGATGGCATGGCCTGCAAACGCCTCTGCAACCTCATCCACAATTGGACCAAATCCCTTGTTTCTGATCGTTATTCCATTAGCAAGTTGCATGTCTTGAATAAATCTTAATACTCCAGATTTCTTTGGCACTGTAAATCAATGATTGGAGTATGGACCCATAGAAGGTTCAAGGCTCACCATTTCTATCTTTTCTTTGAGCAATTCAATAAGTTTTGGAAGCAAAGCTCTTGGAACTAGAATGGGTTTTAAGTCCCATGGTACATGTGGAATTGTAAAAATCACCATAGGTGCTACTACATTTGGACGGACACATCCAATCTCATTAGGCCTAGATGCAAAGGCCTTTCCATGTTTAAAAAGCATTTTCAAGAATAAATTCTTCTCGAATTCAGTTAGAAATTCATCCCTTCCAAACTTTAACTTCCCAAGTGTTTCTTCCGTAAATTGATGTCCAATCACTTCATAGCTTCTTAATCTTGGTTCCATCTTAGCTTGCTTGATATGATTCCTTGAATCCTTTGGTAGTTGAGTTGCCACCGGCTTCACTTTCTTTGCTACTGACTTGTATTTGGCATCTACCCTAGCTTCAATTTTCCATCTATAAACTTCAATCTTTTCATCTCTATCCTCCATGAATTGTTGTATTTCATCATAAAGGCACTGATTATGGATTCCAACTATGACATTGCTGCCATCTGCTTTCTCAACTAGCTCATCCATTCTTTCCAATTGTTGCTGAAGATCAACAAAAAATCTAGCCCATTCTACTATTTCAGAAATAGTTTCATCCTCCAAAATCATCTCTATTTTTTTGTAAGTCTTTTCTATTTTTCTTATGTGGGCTCTACATCTAAAAGCCATTACACTCACACTTTTGAAACCCAAAATACTGTTGTTAGTCAAATTCAAAACTTTGTACCTATCATTATATACATTAGGAAATGCCACTGTGAACAAAATACTTGCACCCGCGGACCCCCATCCTCCACACGTGCTTCTCAAAAATCTTGAAATACCTCTTTAGTATTAAGAGGTGCCTTCCGTAATTGATCTCTGTACCTCTCATCTTTTGGCTTCATCGTAAGAAATTGTATTGAGTTTCTTCCATCACAGCTTCGAATCCTTGCATAATGGGATCCATCATCCAATACCCTGGTCTCCATCCTCGAAGCTATAATATAAGGCTGTCTAAAAATAATTGGATATGTCCTACAAGCTTGCACAAAGAAATTTTGATCCACTTCTACATTACCAATCTTGTTTCTTACCACAGGACATGTACTAAAGAACCCTCTTTTTTCATTATTGGCTACCCTCAGCACCCAACCATGATTGGTATCAATGGGCCATTTTTCTCTCTCATAAATCTGCTTGGACATGATATTGATTTCTGATCCATGGTCCACAAGAGCCAATATGATTTCATCCAAATTTCTAAGTTTAATCCAAACTTCTATAGTAGCCCTTGCCCAATATAAAAGAGTTATCTTCTCTTTATTCATAATCTCATCACCAACAATAGAAAAGCATGCATTTATTACTGCTTCTTCTATATAGCTCCCTTCATTTCTTTCTGTTATCATGTTGATATGCCCTTCATTTTCACAACCATTCATATCCTTTTGAACTTTCTCTTCTTCATTTTCATCCATAGATTTTTCCAAATTTGTTTGAAATTTAGAAGAAAACATATCCAAGACTTCAATCTCCAAATCTTCAGTCATATCATCTTCCAAACTCTCTTTTTGTTGCTCTTTAATTTTATAAAGTTTGATTTTGTCCTTTCTAGTCTGACCTTCATTAGTTTTTGGATTACACATGGTAGAGAACACTTGTCCAATCTCATTCCCTTCTTCTTCAATCATACAAGTGTCTATTGCACTAGACATAACTGTTTCAGTAATCATTTGTTGTTTCTTTTTTATAACATCGATGATCAATTCATAAAAATCCTTCTTTGCAATTCCCAAGGCTTCCCTCAAGGTAAATTCTATCTTCGCATCTGGAATTCGATCTTCTAAAATGCCTTTCATATCCATTGAAGATTCAATATCAGATCGAAGTTTATAAGCAGGGCCTTTAGCCTTATCTCTTCTTGTATCTTCTTCCTCCTTCTTCTGACCCTTCTCCATCCTTTCTTCCCATTTTTTCTTAGGCAATGGTACATCTCAAGGATGTAAAGTTGAGGATGTTGATCAAGGTGGTTAGTTGGTTGTAGGAATTACTTGTTCTTTCCGCTTGTCACCTTCACTGCTTCTTCAAGTGTGTCTTTTGTTGGCAGGCTCTCCACCTCCTTCTTCTTCTATATTTCTTCCCCTCTTCACTTCCACACATACATCTTAGATTTCATCCTTTCCATGCTTCTCTTCAAAATAGGCCTGGATGCTAGCTGCAACCACTAGATCATCCCATCCAGTTTTTTGCCTAATAATTTG
>JAWRVF010001862.1:0-37957 GCA_036785485.1 Physcomitrellopsis africana | reverse complement strand
GCTTTCAAGTTATACTTGAATTATACTTGTACAAGTCTTGTACAAGTATAAAGTATAAATACTTGAATAATACTTATACAAATACTTATATAAATACTTATATAAATCCTTGATATAACACTTGTACAAATACTTGTATAAATCCTTGGTATAATACTTGTACAAATACTTGTACAAATATTATGTATAATACTTGTAGAATACTTATAGAATATTTGTATAAATACAAGTATATATACTTGTATAAAAAGTATAAGCAAAGTATGTATATATTCAAGTATACCTCAAAATACAACCGCATATGAGGAATACAAGTTATACAACAAACTGAAACTAAATAAATCACTAAAAATTCATCCAAAGGTCGAATCAAGCGTGCTTACTGCCTATGGAAAGCCAATAATCCATTGTAAAACATATCAAAATTTCATAAATAGATGACTTACCATTTAAAATTTATGGCTAAAAGAAGTAGGCGCAAAAATTTCCAAGCAAATGCAAAGGCAGCAAAGCTCCTCTTTACTTCAGCCTTTGTTGTGATCACTTCCCTTCTCCAAATTGGACATGCAATAGCTTTTTAGAAAGCTCACTCCATCATCTAGCTTGATCTAAAATTTCGCATGCATGCCTCTCAAACTCCAGATTTTGTAGCTAGTCGATTCTACTCTTCAAACCCTAGCAACAATTTTTCCTCTTTGACACTTCACGGCTCATAAAACTTTCATCAAAGCTCCAAATGTATTGATTTTTGTTTTTGTAGAAAGCTTACATAAGCTACTACAAGCACCTAAAATATCAAAAGGATTGAAGAGACTGTCCGACTTATGTGGTTGAACAAAGTCTCTGCCCCTCTTCGTCGGGTGGCAGCAAATCCTTTCCCACTCTCAAGCTCACAACTTTTGCTCTCCAACTCCAAATGCTACAAGAGATGTCTTGATAGATAGCTAACACAATCTTCCACACTCTCCATAAATTTCACTAAGAAAGAGTTGAAATCAAACTTGCAGTGGCAGCTCGAAGTTTCTGCCCCTCTTCGTCGGGTGGCAGGAAACCTCACTCTACTAAAACAAGCATAACTTTTTGTTCACAACTCCAATACAAGCAAGTGAGTAGGTTCTAGAGTCCTCACAACTTGAAGAACACACCCACCAATTTTCACTACAAACACTTCTATCTCCTTGGAGCTATCTCTCTCCAAAGTTCACTATTCAAAACTGCCTCCCCTCTCGGTCTAGCAAGAGGAGTATATCTCCCTTTTTTTCTATAATAGACTATGAGACGCCCACATGGGCAGCCAAATCCTATTGGATGGGCCTTATTCACCCCATGCTCTTCTTTCTTATCCTTCATAAGGTCCATTCTACCTCAAAAATCAACAAGAAAGGTAAAACAACCTTTACCTTTCTTCTAATTACAAAAGAGTCTATTCTAGGATATAAATAAGGTAGGAACAAAACAAATAGCCATCTTAATTCACTAACTAAGTGGCTATAATAAATCCTCTCCTTATAATATCTTCTAAAATAACTTCTAGCACTCACACATATATTAACAATAGATACAAGATTTTTCATATTTTTATACACTGCACGTAAATGCAGTATGACACCAAGCAGCTGGAACCCTGTACAATTCCCAGTAAAGGTCCTATTCTCTCCTCAGAACCCTCTCCTTGTTTTATGATAGATATATATTTAGGACCAAAAAATTACAGAGCCTCTGCCTTATTAGATTCAAGAGCCTCAACATGTTTTCTAGATGAACAATTTATTAAGAATCGTAAAATACCTTTAGTACAGAAACCTAAACCCGTACATGTAGAAGTTATAGATGGTCGCCCATTGTCCTCAGGAGATGTCACTCATGAAACCCGTCTTATAAAAGTAACAATAGATGGTCATAATAGCTATGTAACCTTTAACATAATTAAATCTCCATCTAATCCAATTATTCTAGGTTTGTCATGGCTAGAAAAATATAATCCTCAAATAGATTGGAATTCTCGTAGACTTGACTTTTTCCAGGATATTATTAAACATCCTATCGATCCAATAAAAAGCTACAAGCCTGATACAGTAAAACTTGTACTATTAGGTGCAAAAGCTTTTATACACGCAGCAAAAGAAGGACCAACTTTTGCTATTTACGCAACACCCATTTTTGATAGTGGAAAGACTTCAAGTGGCATTCCAAGCCAATATCGAGACTATCAAGATGTTTTTAAGAAGAAGAATGCTGATATTCTTCCGGAGCATCGCCCATATGATTGTTCGATTGATCTCAAAGAGGGATCTCAGCCTCCTTTTGGACCAATCTGCAATTTATCACAAAATGAGTTGGCTGAACTCAAGGAATATATTGAAGAGAATCTGGCCAAGAACTTCATACGCCATTCCAAATCTCCTGCAGGAGCTCCAATTATTTATGTGAAGAAAAAAGATGGATCATTACGAATGTGTGTGGATTATCGGGGACTTAATAAGATCACTATCAAGAACAGGTATCCACTATCTTTAATCTCTGGACTTCTTGATCAACTAAATCAAGCTAAGATCTATATAAAAATAGATCTACGAGGAGCATACAACTTGGTTCGTATTAAAGAAGGAGATGAGTGGAAAACTGCATTTCGAACAAGGTATGGACATTTCGAATATAATGTTATGCCTTTTGGACTCACAAATGCACCAGCTGCTTTCCAACATCTCATGAACGATGTTTTTCATGAATTCTTAGATGATTTTGTTGTCTGCTATCTAGATGACATTTTAATCTACTCTAAGAACGTAGAAGAGCACAAAACACATGTTCGTCATGTCTTACAAAAACTCAGAGAAACAGGATTGTATGCCAAGATGGAAAAGTGTGTATTTCACACTACTCAAGTTGACTTTTTAGGATATATCATCTCGAATGATGGCCTCATGATGGATCCTAAGAAAGTCCAAACAATCATGGATTGGAAGATCCCAAAAACAGTAAGGGATGTACAATGTTTTTTAGGATTTGCCAATTACTATCGAATCTTCATCAAGAACTTCTCTCAAGTTGCAGCTCCACTTACACGTTTGACTTGTAAAGACAAGCTCGAGTGGAGTAAAGAAGCAAAAGCATCATTTGAAGCTTTGAAGATAGCTTTTACTTCTGCACCAATCTTGTATCGCATTGATTTTTTCAAGGCATTCTTTATGGAAACAGATGCATCAGACTTTGCTTTGGGTGCAGTATTGTCACAAATGGGAATAGATGACAAATTCCATCCAGTAGCTTTCTATTCCAAGAAATTTTTGACAGCAGAGATCAACTATGAAATCCACGATAAAGAACTTCTCGCAATTGTGGATTCTTTTCAAGAATGGCGTCATTATCTAGAAGGCACTTCTAGTCCAATCACCGTATATACGGATCACAAGAACCTCGAGTATTTCATGTCAGCACGCGTGTTGAATCGTCGTCAGGCTCGTTGGAGCATGTCTCTATCAAGATTCGAGTTCATTATTACATATCGGCCAAGAAAACAACAAGGTCTGTCCGATGCACTTTCTAAACGTTCTTATCTTGCACCAAAAGAAGGAGATGCAGCTTTTGATCAACAAAGAACGACTCTCTTGAAGCCGGAGCAATTTTATCTTTGGGCAACAAAATCAACATTAACTGTTGATTCAACTTTTCTCAAGCAAGTCTAGTTAAGTATGTCCTCAGATCTCCTTATTCATGAAATTAAGAATAATTCTTCTAAGTCTCATGATATTTCGAAGTTTGAGTTCAAGAAAAATCTACTCTATTTCGAAGGGCGCTTATATATTCCAGAAGGTGAAGTACGATTACGTGTTCTTCAAGCTCATCATGACTTCCCGGCAGTAGGACATTTTGGGTATAATAAGACTCTAGAGTTGATATCTAGAGATTTTTGGTGGCCTCAAATGTGGAAGAGAGTCAAAGATTTTGTAAAAACATATGATGTTTGTTCAAGATCAAAAACTCCTCGCCACCGATCCCACGGACTTCTTCAGCCATTATCCATTCCAGAACAATGATGGTCTTTTATATCTATGGATTTTATCACGGATCTTCCAAACTCAGGTTCTTATGACTCTATATTCGTGATAGTAGATTGTTTCACTAAGATGGCACATTTTATACTATATAAAAAATCTATCACAGGCAAAGAAACAGCTAAGCTTTTCTTTGATAATATCTACCGCTATCATGGATTACCTAAGGATATTATATCTGATAGAGGAACTCAGTTTGTATCGAGATTTTGGAGAATGCTTTTCAAGATTCTAAAGGTGGATAAAAAGCTATCTTCAGCTTTCCATCCTCAAACTGATGGACAAACGGAGCACGTAAATCAAGTCTTGGAATAGTATTTGAGATGTACCATCAACTACCAACAAGATGATTGGACAACTCTTTTACCATTGGCAGAGTTTGCTTATAATAATACGGTACATTCTTCTACACAACAAACACCTTTCTTTGCCAATTATGGTTACCATCCACGACTTGATACTTTTGACTATTCAAAAGTTGACAATCCTGCGGCAGAAGACTTGGTAAATCATTTGTCAAAACTACATACAACAATGAAGGCACAATTAAAAGAAGCTTAAGAACGATAAAAGATAAACGTTGATGCGTATCGAAAGGAACAACCACAACTCAACGTAGGCAACAAGCTATGGCTACTTCGTCGCAATATCAAGACTACGAGACCTTGTGACAAGTTGGAGTATCGTAAGCTTGGACCTTTTCATATTTCTAAACAAATTAATGTAGTTGCATATCGATTACACCAACCAGAGTCTATGAAGATCTACCCTGTATTCCACGTGTCTCTTCTTGAACCATATAAGACAGTGAACATACTAAGAAGAAGACAAGTGCCACCTCCTCCTATAGAAGTGAACAATAATGACGAATTTGAAGTGGAAGAAGTCTTAGATTCAAGGCGGCGCCAAAATAGGTTGGAATATCTTGTTCACTAGCACGGATACGATATTAGTGAGCGCACATGGGAACCAGCAAAAAATCTGGCGAATGCAGCGAGGAAGGTGGAGACCTTTCATCAACAACATCCATCGAAACCAAGATGAAGACTTTCCCTATAAAAGAAACAAGATGTAGGCAAGATAACATTCAACTTTCTATCCTTGTTTGTAGCTTCTTTGTATTTTGTGATGCTAAAGAGATGGAGAATCAATAGCCAGTGGATTTGACTCAAGAGCCTTCATTTGCTGACCTACCAGACGAGACATTACGACTGTCACAACCTTCAAGACGACGCAACCGAGATGAAGATCTTCAAGAACGACATGTTCTTCTTTGAATAGATGGCGAGATACAACGTGTTTGGTATCACGACCTTGGAAGAGATTCTCGATGTTTGGTGATTTTATTGGAGATAGGAACAACTCCTGACGGTGTTCCAGATGTGACATTTGAAGGAAGTTATGAAGGTCACAACAATGATCAAATAACAGGGTGGTCTTCTCGCCCTGGAATGGGACACTATCGATGGCTGAGAGGACCCATCAATTACCTTCGAAGAGAACAAAGATCAGAATATGTGGCAAATATTATTCGCCGCATCTTAGACTTTCTACACATGTAATCATTGCTCCTCGTGGAACTCGTCCTTTAAAAGGGGGGGTAATGTCACGGACATATACATAGTTACCTATATGATCAGATAGAACTAGATAAAAGAAGGTAAAAGCAAATTAATTCCATAATATCTTTAGAGAAACTTCCTAGAAACTTTATAGACGCTGCTTTGACTTTATAAGTGTCCATAGTAGACTTTTGGATTAGAAACTTAGTCAATAAGTTAGCCACATGTCGCACATGTTGATAGCTTGAAGACCAAGCTAAATACGTGGCGAACATATAGGAAACTTGCCCTGCAAGTTCGACACGTGTCTTGCAACTTGGACACGTGTCTTGTAAATTGGACACGTGTTGGAGGTCCTATAGAACATTGCCACTTAGCTCTTAGGTAGATAGTATAAATAGAGACAAAGAGTGAAGCCTTCTTCACTCTTGTCAACTCCTTTCTTGTTTCCAGTCTAGTTCAAGAGTCTCTAATTTTCTTGTCTTTTGGCATTAGCCATTCCAAATCCTTTTTAATACATATAATTCTTTATATTTATTTCTTTGAGAAAGGTCTCACTTGTTTATTTGATTTCATCCAGTTATTGTCCTTGACAGGAAGGGGTCTTTTGTTGATCAAAGAGCAAGTTTGAATAATAAACTTAAGTGGGTTTTTTGGATATTGGTTTTAAGATTTTTGAGTTTGTAATGATTTTGTAAAAGCTATGCAAAGTCAAGGTTTTATTTCAATAATTTTGATTGTTAAAAAATAAAGTGAATTTATATTTTAAAGAATTTTATGAATTTTAAAGTAGATCCAAAAATAAAAATTTGTGGATTTTTAAATATAATTGTACTAAATGTATATTGTGAATTATAACTTAATCAAATGATTAGATCAAAGATTATTAAAATTTAAGTAGGTTAGGATCGCAAAAATTAGATTTTGAAGGTCAAAGAGGATTTTTGTGATTTTGAAAATTTTCTAGCTAAATTGGAATGGTTCTTTTTTGAACTAGTAGTTAACTTTGTTTTCAATATTTTTATAAAATTTTAAAACATATGAATGGTGCAAAAAGGAGCTATTGATGTTAGAGGATTGACATCAAGGTTGGAGAAAGAAGATAGCCAACATCCAAGTGGATTAAGAGCTTTTCCTCCTACTAAATTTAAATTCCTTTAAATTTTGTATAGTTGTTTTTAACTAGTAGATTAAAAATTATATAAATTTTGAATGAAAATCAATAATTAATTTAATAATTATTAAAATTTTAAAACTATTATAGGATTTGATTAGAGTTTCATTAGGAATTGACTAGCATATTATTATGATTTGATTAGGATTTGATTAGGATTTGACTAAGAATTTATTAGAATTTATTTAAAATATACTTAAGATTTTATTAAGATTAATTAGGATTTGATTAGAATTTACTTAAGATTATACTAGGATTATATTAGGATTTCTTTAGAATTGGCTAAGATTTGGTTAGGATATCTTTATGATTTTATAAATAATTCTTTAATATTTCTTTAATATTTCTTTAATATTTCTTTTATATATTTTATAATTCTTTATGATTTTTTAAAGATTTTTTTTATAATTTCATTAGGATTTCTTTAGAATTTCTTTATGATTCTTATAGAATTTTTTTAAGATTACTTTAAGATATGATTAGAATTATAAGAGATTCAATTGGGATTTATTTATAATTTTATTAGGACTATTAGATTTTTAGTTAATTATAAAATATAAGTTTACCTTCCACAACCAAGTGCCAAATGTATTTTCAAATAAGACAACACATAATATGACATCAATTAAAATCCACTAATATAGCTCTCACCATGTTGTATAGTAAATTATATATTAAATGTATATGTTTCTTATTTTTATATGGTAGCCAAATTAAAACAAAATATTGTTCCTTATAGAACTTATTTTTTAGTAGAAAAGATAATCTAATAAATATATATCTATATATATATATATATATATATATATATATATGTGTGTGTGTGTGTATTACTTATATAAATAAAAATAAATAGAAGTAAATATAAATATATTAGGTTGATAATATCTTCTTTAAAAAGCTTCAAAGAAAGTTCTTAGAAACAGATTAGATATTAAGACTTTTATAGATATACAACGTACCTATAGAAACTTGTCTTATAAATTTTTACTTTTAGAAAGTCACATTGAAAGCAATCTACAATTTAACGCTTAGACCACAAGTTATATTTTTTTTAGGAAGCTTCTACAAGATATTCTTGGTAGCTAATATTCAGAGAGGCCATTCTTAGTCATGTCAACACTTTTCTTGTATTTGAGTCTTAATTGAAAATTCTTTAGTTTCTTTGTAATTAACAATAGTTATTTTATTTTCTATCTATCTAATATCTATCTCTTATTTATCTACTTTCTTTTTTTTACTAATACAAGAGTGTAATGTCTTTTCAAAGTTTTATCCTAATTCATGTCTTTAATTTTAAAAAATTAAATTATTAAACTACTAGAGATTGTAGATTATTCTTAAAAAAATTTAAGAAACTAACTAAGGTTGGTTGTAATTTATGTTTTCAACAACTGCCATAAAAAAATAAAATTAAGATTAGCATAATAAATAATTTTTCTAAAAATAAAAAAAAATAAAATAAAATAAAAAATTCTTAGATTACTAAAAGAAAAGAAAATATCATAAACAAATAAATAAAAAAAAAATTATTTTAAAAATTATTTTTATTAAAATAATAAATGATATATTGAATATTTTTAAAAATATATGATAATTAAACTAAGATTACAATGATTATATAATTTAAAACTCTTGCAACAAAAAATAAAAAAGCTATAACATTGCCAAGTCTTCAAAAATTGATTATCAAACATTGTCATTATTATTTCATTATTTTAAAATAATCTATATATATACAATATTATTTTTAATTTATAATAAATAAAATAGATGAAGATATTAAATTAAAAAAGAAAAATATGCAATTCTAACAAAATAATCTAGTATATTTACAAACTAAAATATAAGCATTAGAATTGATGATTATTAACTAAAATTTTAAATTTTAGTACTAAAATTTATATATAAATATATATATATATATATATATATATATATATTAACTTAGGCTATATATATTTATATATTTATATATTATTCAAATATTCAAATACCTAAGTTATATTATATACCTAAGGTTAAATAAAGTTTATATATAAAATCTAAGTTATTAATATCTAATCCCTATATAATACCTAATTTATATATTTATATTAACTTAGGTATTATATATTATATTATATATAAATATATAAAATATATATTTATATATTATTTAATATTTTTAATATATAAAATATTATTTTAATATTTTTTTTTATATTTATTATATATTATTTTTATATTTATTATATATTATTTTTTATATTTTTTATATATTATTTTTTATATTTTTTATATATTATTCAAATAATATATAAAAAATATAAAAAATATAAATATTAAAATAAATCTCAATATCATAATTATGGATAAAATTTAAAATATAATAGATAAATTTATAAATATTTTTATTATTAGTTGCTTTAAAATTTTATTTTATACTTTTTTTATTTATATTTATATTAATTATAAATATAGTTTTAAATTTATATCTACATAAATTTATGTCATCTTTTTAATTTTAAAAAATCAAGTAGATTTTCTAATATAAAATTAAAGGAGATAGGATATAAAGAATATTGTAGGACTTTTTGATTATAAATATTTGGTTTAAATTAGTTAAATATATTTTTTTTAATATACTTTAGATTTTCAAAGCTTTCATGATTATATAATGAAAGTTTTTATTTTCATATTCTAACTTTTATATAAAATTTAAATATACTTATCTAATAATATTTTAATTATATATTAATTTTTTTATAATATTTATAATTTTATTATTAACTTTAAATTTTCATACAAGTTAATATTTTTAAAGAAATTAGATTAAAAATAAGTATATAATAATTTTAAATTTTCATTTAGTTATTCTTTTTCTAAACTACATGTTATTTTTATTATATATAAAATATCTTATGTTATTTATTTTTAATAAATAATTCATATAGATTAAAAAATAAAATAATAATATATGATAGATAATTTATTACTTATATTATTTAACTTAATAGTTAAAATCAGTTATTTCCAATAGTTGACTAATTTAAGTAATAGATAGAAATATATATAGTATTGATTAAGAATATAATAAAGTTATTTATCAAAGTTATATATTTTATTATTATTATTATTATTATTATTTATAATTTTAGAAGAAAATAAATTAAATAGGTTGAAATCAATGTAATTGAAGCCTTAGTAAATATAATCAAATTCAACATTATTAATGTAATATATATTATAAAGATTAAATATATTTAATAAAATATCAATAGTTTTAGAAATTTTATAAAATATCTTGTGATTCCTATTGTCCGTTGTTTAATTGTGCATTTTAAATAAACCTCATACTACAAGAATAATATAATATAAATAGATGAATTTGTAATTATACTTTGTTATAAAAATGATGTTTGGTAAAAACTTTAAGAAACTAAAAACAATTGCTATAGTATATTATGGCCTTCAAAAATAGTTGGATTTGATTAAACTACTCTTAAAAATTTCAATCAAAATTTGCTTTGTTAATTAAATTCTACACATATTGTACAAAAATAAAAATAAAAAAATAAAAAAATAATTATAGCAACATTCATAGTTTTGAGTTTGAAAGAACTCTATACTATTTATTATAAGTAAGTCATAATTAATTTTAGAAGATACATTTTTTCTAATCATATTGTGATTACAATATCAAAAGATTTGAAACTGAAAAATAATAAATAATAAATAAAACATAAAGAGGCTTTGCATGCCTATTAAAGATTGGGATTGCCACAAAATATTTCAAAATGTTTGTAGAGTTGAATGATGCACATGATAAGTCGGTGGTTGCAACTCATACAATAATTTTTATAGAGAATGATATTTTGGGTTTGGCGTTGTTGTGATGCACTTGCGGCAAGTGCATCAAAATCAAATAAGTATGTATAAAAATTATAATATGAATAGGAATAAATTATAACTAATTCTAAAATTATAGTGAAAATAGGATTAATTTAGAGCTAGTTCTAAAACTGTAGTGTGAATAGGAATAAATTAGAATTAATTCCAAAACTATAGTGTAAATAGGGATAAATCCAAACTGCAATGTGAACAAAGAATCTTATGATTTTAGGATATCAAATAGAAAATCTTAAGATTCTAAGGTATCAAACAAAAAATCTTAGGATTCCAGGGTATCAAATATAAAATCTTAAGATTCTAAGATATCAAACAAAGAATCTTAAGATTCTAAATTATCAATCAAAGAATTTTAAGATTATGGGATATCTGAGATACAGATATCAAATGGATATCAAGCGAGTATCAAGCAAGTATTAGCATACACTGGATATTGTCTGGATATTGGTTAAAGCTACCTATTTAAATCCTTTTAAAGTAAAAAATAAACACTTTTCTTCTCAATTTTTTTTGTATTGAGTCTTGAATGAGTTTATTATGCTACGATGGAATCTCAAGGTACTAAAAAGATTAGAATTGAAAATCTATAAGAGAATCTCAAGGTACTAAAGGGATTTGAATTGGAAATCTCAAAGAGAATCTATAAAGAAATCTTAGGATATTAAAAGGATTTAAATTAAAAATTTGAGAAGGAATCTCAGGATACTAAAGGGATTAGAATTAGAAATTTGTGAGGGAATCTCAAGATACTAAAAGGGTTAGAATTAGAAATTTGTGAAAGAATCTCAAGGTACTAAAAGAGTTTGAATTGGAAATTTATAGAGAATCTGTGAGAAAATTTCATGATCAAAAGGGAGTTTTGAATTGGAAATTTGAAAGAAATTTGTGAGAGAATCTCAAGGTATAAAGGGAATTTTGAATTGGGAATTTATAGAGAATCTATGAGGGAATTTTAAGGTACAAAGGGAATTTTGAATTAGGAATTTATAAGGAATCTGTGAGGAAATTTCAAAAATACAAAGGGAATTTTGAATTGGAAATTTATAAGAAATTTGTGAAGGAATTTCAAGATACAAAGGGAGTTTTGAATTGGAAATTTATAGAGAATCTATGAGGAAATTTTAGGATCAAAAGGGAATTTTGAATTGGGAATTTACAAGGAATTTGTAAGAGAATTTTAGGGTCAAAAGGGAGTTTTGAATTAGAAATTTATAGAGAATCTGTGTAAGGAAATTTTAGGGTACAAAGGGAATTTTTGAATTGGAAATTTACAAGAAATCTACAAGGGAATTTCAAGGTACAAATGGAATTTTGAATTGGAAATTTACAAGGAATTTATGAGAGAATTTCAAAATCAAAAGGGAGTTTTGAATTGAAAATTTATAAGAAATCTGCGAGAGAATTTTAGAATACAAATGGAATCTGAATTAGAAATTTATAGGAAATTTGTGAGTGAATTTCAGGGTCAATAGGGAGTTTTGAATTGAAAATTTACAAGGAATTTGTGAAGGAATTTTAGGATCAAAAGGGAGTTTTGAATTGGAAATTTTATAGGAAATTTGCAAGAAAATTTCAGGATCAAAAGAAAATTTTGAATTGGAAATTTACAGGGAATTTGTGAGAGAATTTCAGGAGAACAAAGGAATTGATAAACAGGATGATTTGAAAGAAATTACAAGGGTATAAATAGAGATATCTCACCAATCTTTTTTTTCTTTGCTTAATAAGCAGTCAGTATTCTAGCAATTTCTTGAAGAGGGCTCTCTCCTTCACAACAATTATTAGTGCTTCCACTGAGAGATTCTTCAAGGCTATTAAGTATTAACAAAATGGAAGAAATAAGAGGATTTGGGAATACTGAGGAGATGTTGAAAGTATTTTTTAAATATATAGAGAAGCAATCACAAGAGTAATCGAGGATGCAATATGTGCAAATGGAAGAGAAAAATACTTCTAAAGCTCTACAATTTGTCATCAATCAAGGAGGGAGATTTGAAGGAAGAAACATAGCTATGTATCTCAAAATCTATGTAAGTGAAATGGAAATATATCAAATTTCCTATAAAAAGATGTGACTGAATTTTATACTTACTTATATTCCTAAAGTCAAAGAAAGAGTCAAAGGTTTATACAGAGATGATATAAATTCTTAGAATGAGTATGAAGAAATTTTAAGGGAAGAGTTTTTTGAAGAAAATTCAGAAAGGGTCACTAAGAGAACATTCTTGGAATGAGTAGAATAACAACTTAGGAAGCAAATGGATCCTAAAGAATTGCTTGGAGAATTTAAAAGGAAATTTTTTCAACTTCTTATAGTAGATAGGCAGTTGCTTGATGATAAGAAGGTATAGTTTTTTCTACTAGCAATTGATGGGGATTTATAAGATAACTTGTTTCTACTTCTAGTTAATAGAAGTGGCAAGGGAGGCTTTGCTAATGACTGAAAATAAGTTAAAAAAGATGTGGCAACAATCATGGAGCAATGGAGGATAAAGACTAAAGAAGGTGTAGTTGTGGAATAAAAAATGGCTCTTATTTCCATCCCAATAGCTCTAACAATTTCTATTGATCCAATATTAGTGCAAAAAAAAAGTATTCCCGATGAAACTCTTGAAGAACTTGTCAAGGATATGATGGAATTAACGGTCAAGTTCAATGAATTGGACAAAAAAAGAAAGATTGAGTTCTCTTAAATTTCCAATAGAAATCAAGAAGTGGATGAAGAGGTGTATGTATTATGACAGTGAAGATCATGACAGGAGGAATTACTCAACTTACAAAGAGGATTTGAAGAGAGAGATAATCTTCTTCAAAGAAGGTAAGATAAGACTTATTACAACTAGAGAACCTGCTGAATTAAATTTTGGCAAGGGTAAAATGAAGAAACTTGTGCAAGGCCACATTGGGAGTTCTAGTGGTGCATCTACGATTAAAGAAGCAAGTACATATCCCATTATTGTGGAAATGGAAAATGTAGGGATTTCTACAATTCCCAGCAAGGAGGTTATGCTTAGAGGTGCATATGTTATTAGGAAAAAAATGAGATGGAGTGATCCAGTTGATGCTACAAGTATTAAAGCTTACTTAGAAGTTTATGAAGACAATGATGAGATCCAGGAGACTATGGTTGAAGTTAAAAGGGATAGGGTTGTAAAAGAAAAGAAACTAGAGGAACCCAACAGCAAGAAGCAGAACCAAAGGTAGATGGATAAAAATCAAGAGAAGCAAACTACCACTCTAATGGAGCCAGGGCTTTCTTTTTCCCATCCGCATAAGAATACCGCATTATCTAAGGAAAAATAGGGAAAAAAAAAATGAGAAAGAAGATTCAAAAAAGGATAAGAATAAGAATCTGGTATTTAAATTGAAATTGGATATTGAATCCTTTGTTGATATGAAAGGTATTCTTGAAGAGAGGATTTTAAATACCAAAATTGAATTTTCTTTAAGGAAGATTCTTAATATAGTCAAGAATAAATTTCATGAGCTCATCATTGATGTCATTAAAAAGAAGAGGCAAATGACATCTGAAGTAATGATGATGAAGACTTTGGCGGATGCAAAAGATATAGAAGAAAAAAAAGATGTACAAATATTTACCTTGTCTTGTGATAATAAAGAAAAGGTTGCACAAATTCAAAGGTGTGAAAATTCTTGTATTAATGATATGAATGTATTTAGAAATAAAGAAGAATTTAGCAAAAAAAAGAGATTTGATATCCTTGATACTTCCACCAACAAAATGAATATGAAAGATGTTAAAGTAATTAGATGTGGAGTGGAAAAGGCCAAGGATAAAGAATATAAATAAATAAAGGCCTCAATTTATAACTATGAAAGGATAGGAATTGAAAAAAAGTTCACATTTTTTTATATATATTGGATTAGAGATACTACAAAAGCGAAGGTGAGGATTGAAGATTGTAAAGAAACCTATCTGGCATTAGTTGATCATGGATCTAAGATCAACATAATATCTAAAAGCGTTTATGAAAAGAGAATGTGGCCTATTAACACCAACTATGGATAGATAATAAAGGCTACAAATAATGAGAGGGGTGAATTATATGGAGCATGTCCAGCAATAAGGATAAGAATTAGAGATCTGGAGGTGGAGCAAAACTTTTTTGTACAAGAATTTGCTACCTATCTTATAATACTAAGACAACCATATATCACAGCTACAAGGATGGAGACTAAGGTGCTAGATGACGGCTTACATTATGCAAGGATCAAGAGTTGTAATGGAAAGAAGTCAGTATAATTTTTGACTATAATGACCAATAATGAAAGGAACATGGAACATTTAAAAGAAACTTTTTTGAAAATTGGTGATGATTTTTTGGGCTTTTGAGGAGCATCTTCCAGGATGGGGAGTCCAAGGGTGTAGATAAGTCCTCTAGTTTTATACTTTTTAATGTAGATAGATTTGAAAATGGATTATTGGATTATATAAAATTTGGAGTTTCAAAATTTTTGAGAGTTGAGAATTTGAATTGTAAATATCAAAGATGTGTGAAGAAAAATCAAAAAAAGCTAAAAAAAATGGATTTGGTTTCAAATAATGAATCTATTTTTGGAGTGATTAATGAAGAAGATATAAAAAAAAGATTTTAATAGTGTTTTAAAGAGTTTAGAAGACTTGGCATCTGGAGAAGGTTTAGATGAATATGAAGGAATATTTACAAATTTACATTCAACGGAATTATATGAGGCGATTAAAAAATCTACTTCTAGGCTGAAGACAATTAACAAGTGTAGAATTGAACAAGAAGCAAAGATTAATACCAAATACAAGATGGTGGTTAAGAAGATAAAACCAATTGCTATGCAATTATCCTTTGATACTTTAAAATATATTGAGAAAGCAGTAAAGGAATCAAGTCTTAGAAAACTAGGAAGGATTAGTCATAAGTTTATTTGGAAATCAATGGATAAGTTGAAGATTGGAGGAAGTGAGTTCCTAAATGAAGAAGAAAGGGTGAAGTTTTTAGAAATGATATCTAAACATGGTAAAGCTTTTATCCTTGTATCAAAAGAAATTGATTGTGTTGATCAAAGTGTGGTTGCATCTATGGTTATTTTTTATTGTGCCTCATGTACGATGGGATTTGAAGCCAATTCCTGAACCAAGAGCTTTACTTCCAAAGTTTGTAGATTTACTAAAAGAAAGGGTGAGAATGGGGATCCTTGAACCTTCTATTGCATCTTATTCTAACCATTGGTTTATTATACCTAAGAAGTCTGGAGCACTAGGGTTTATTCAGGATATGCAACTAGTTAACAAAGTCACCATAAAGAACATGGATATTGGACCAATTATAAATGAGACAACTGAGGCATTTGCAAGCCATTCTATCTATTCTATTAGAGACTTATATTCGGGATATGATCAATTTCAACTAGCTAAAGAAAGTAAGGATATTACTACAATGAAGACTCTATTGACATTGGTGCGCATGTGTACTTTACCACAAGGCACTACGAACTCAATGGCACATATGCAAAGTGCCATGAACCAAATTTTAAGAGATTATATTCCAAATAAGATAATTCTTTTTTTGGATGATATTTTGATTAAGGGTTGTAGGATTGAAGACATAGATTCAAAATTAGATGAAGATGAATGCAAGGCTTTTGTAAAGAAGCACATTAATGATATTGACCAAATATTGGCCAGACTTAAAGAAGTAAACTTAACTCTATCTCTTGAAAAATCAAGTTTTAGAGTTGATGAGATAATTATGGTCAGACATTTGTATAGTTCATATGGAAGAAAATCTAATCCAGAGAAGATTGATGCAATTTCAAGTAAAAAGCCATGCAAAAATATAATTGAAGTAAGAAGATTTTTGGTAGTCTGTAGATTTTATCATATTTGGATATCTCATTTTAGATACATAGCAAAACTTTTATATAAGTTATTGAGAAAGGATAACAGATTTTTTTGGGATCAAGAGCAAGATAAAGCCATAAAATAATTAAAGGTGGTTTTAAAATTATCACTAGTATTGAGGCATGTAGATTATCAATGCGAGAGACCAGTGATTGTGACTATGGATAGCCATTGAATGGATTGTTGGACAAGATGAAAATGAGAGTAACAAATTTGCTATCAAGTTTGGAGCCAAAGTTCTTATTAAGAGGCAAAGAGCTTATCCTTAGATTAAAAGAAAACTCTAGGGGTGCTTTAATTGCACTAAAGATGGAAAGAAATTATTTGATTGGAGCAAATATAATTCCGGAAACAGATTGTTTACTTGTATTAGGTATGATTTCAAACTGTTCAACTCCTGATATTGCTATATTGAAATAGATAGTATATATCAAATCTATGAATCTTGCCTTAATACATATTTCTGAAAAAAAGAACTACATTGCAGGTATGTTGTCTAAAGCAAGATGTTCATGTGAAAAAGAAATGCTTGTTTATGACAAGGATGAAAAAGGTTGAAATGGATTATATATGTATGATGGAAATAAAAATCCCTATTGGTAAAATCTTACCTTTCAATATAGATTTGTATGAGGGCAAAATATGGGACATTGGTTTATACTTGACCACTTTAAAGAAGGAAGAAGGTTGGACTGGGAAATATTTTAAAGACATTAGACACCAAGCTTATGGATATATTTAAAAGGAAGGACTCTTGTGGAAGTGTCAAGGACATGAACTGAAAAAGATGTATAATCTAATGAAAACTGTATCAAAGAAAAGTCACAAAATAGGAATTAGAAAGTATGTATATTCAAAAAAAAGCTGGAATGGCTCTTGCCAAAGATTAGAAACATGAAGACTCTTGAAAATAGACTAGGATTAGGAAAAGAGTTGTCAAGAGTGAAGAGGGCTTCACTCTTGCCTCTATAATTACAATCTAATTAAGAGCTACATGGCGGTATTCTATAGGATCTCATATACGTGTCTAATTTATAAGACACGTGTCAAACATGCATGACAAGTTTCTCACATGTGCACCACGTACTTGGCTTGTTCCATAAGCTACCAACATGTGTGACACATAGCTAGCTTATTCCACAAGCTACCAACATGTGCGCCATGTGGCTGGCTTGTTGACCAAGTTTCTAACCTATCAATCACCTATAGACATGTATAAAGGTGATTTTGTATCTATAAGGCTTCTAGGAAGCTTTTCTATCAGATATTATCAAATCAACTTATTTTACCTACTTCTATTGGTCTATTATTATTTAGATAATTATTAGAGTAAATCCTATGTCCGTGACATTACCCCCCTTTTTTGGGACGAGTTCTACGAGGAGCGATGATTACATGTTGAAGAAGTCAAGGATATGTCGAATTTTACTTGCGACATACTCTGATCTTTGTTCCTTTTGAAGGTAGTTGATAGGTCCTTTCAGCCATCGATAATATCCCATACCAGGGTGAGAGGACCATCCTATTATTTGATCATTATTGAAGCCTTCATAGCTCCTTTCAAAGAAAACATTAGGAATACCATCAGGAGTAGTTCCTACCTCTACAAGTATCACCAAACATCGGAAGTCTCTTCCAAGGTCGTGATACCAAACACGTTGTATTTTGCCATCAATCCGAGGAAGAACATGTCATTCTTCAGGATCTTCCTCTCTATTTTGTCGCCTAGAAGGTTGTGATAATCATAATATCTCATCTAATAAATCAGCAGATGATGGCTCTTGAGTTGAATTTGCTGGTTGTTGATCCTCCATCTCTTTAGCATGAACAAATCTAAGGAAATAACAAACAATATACAAGATAGGATGAAATCTCTATAGAACCTGTTTTGCTTTATAGCAAAGATTTTCTTCATTCTTCATCTTATTTTTGACGGATGTCGTCGATGAAATGCATTGACTTTTATTCGTACATTTGTTAGATTCTTGGATGGCTCCCATGTGTATTCACTAATATCGTATCCACGCCAGTGCACAAGATATTCCAATTGATTTCGGTGTCGCGTTGAATCTAAAATCTCTTCAACCTCAAATTTTCATCGTTGTTGATTTCTATAGGAGGTGGTGGCATTTGTCTTCTTCCTTGTATATCAACTATCTTATATGGCTCAAGTAGTGACACGTTGTCGTGAAGTAAATACATTCATATATAAAAACCTAACTTAACTATCTTTTCTTCAAAATTTTATTAAGTTCTTTCTTTCTTCTTACCAATCTAAGTTTTTATATAGTTTAGGAAAAATTTCTCACTTTCTTTCTATTTCTTTGGTTAAAATTTTACCTTATCTTTAATCTTAACTTTAGCTTTGATTTAGCCTTGAAACTTTCTTTTATTTCTTTTATCTTTTTTCCAATCTTAGATTTTAGTAGATTCAGGGTTATATTTGTAGATATAAGGAGTTTTGACTTTGAGGTTGAATTTAGGATTTTACCAAGGATAAATAGTAGATTTGGATGTCAATAGTTGGCTACCATTAATAGTGCTGACTTAGAGGATTAGATTTGGGATTTTTATAACTTTAAACTATTAATTGTTGACTTGGACTTTGAAGATCTTGGCTGCGACTTCTTTGACGAGCTCATAACAGAAGAAGACAAGGTTTTTTGGAAAATGCAAAGAGGTATTCAGAGAGAGCTTCTTCTTGGCATGAGTTTAGGTGGTAGAAACGCATAATTCGGAGCTTAGATGAGAGAGATATGCTTGTTTGAACTTAGACTACTAATATGACACCTACTGTCACTTTTCAGGGTATATTAGAAGTTTTAAGATACTAGCAAGAAATCAAAAAGTTGGGTTAGAAACTAGACTTCAAGCTACAGATTTTACATCCAAGAATTGATAGAAATGAGTTGAGAATGAGTGAGATATGGCTAGTTAAACCCAGCAAACTAAATTGGGGTTTTGAAGAAGTTAGATAAATAGAAGGATTTGCTTTAAGCTAGAACTTGAGTTTCAAGAAGAATTTGAAGCTCATTTTTTGTGTACATATTACTTATACTATAAAGAGTCTATGTCTAAAATCTCATATCAATTGAGACTTTGATTAGGGAGTAATGGCAAATTTGTTCTCAGATATCTAGGGTTTTGACTTTTAAAAGTATCTGCCAAGGTTTTGGTGATATCTAACGATCAGCAATGAATTCATAGCTCAAATTTTATGTGATGAGGATCAAAGGTATGAATTATGTTTTCCCAAATTTTGAGCTTATTTGAATGGCTGGATCTTCAATTATGAATTTTCAAGTTTCGGATTGAGATTTGACTTCTAAAAGTATCTGCCAAGGATTAGGTGTTATCTATTGATCGACAATGATTTCATAGCTCAAAAATTATGTGACAATAGTCAGAGGTATGAAATATGTTTTCCCAAAATTTGAGCTTATTTGAACGGTTGGATCTTCAATTATGAATTTTCAAGTTTCTAGTTTGGTTTTACTTATATAATTATTTGCTAATATTTTGATGATATCTGGTGATCGGTAATGAATTCACGGTTGAGAATTTTTGTGAAGATGACTAAAGAAGTGAACTCTATGCTTCCAAAATTTGAACTTATATAAATGGCTGGATTTTGATTTATAAATTTCCAAGCTTCTAGTTTGTTGATTTATTATATGCATGGTTTTGTGACTAGAAAAGAAAAATTTAAAAAAGTTTGTGCATATTGGATCCAACTTGATTGTAAAGAGGGACCTTGCGTCTGCCTGAAGCAGACTTTCACTACGACAACGTTGTCAGGTAGAGAGAATTTGCCTTGAGAAAACGCCGGGTTCCTAGCTGCTACTAGAACTAGTAGGGAACATGAGAGGAGGCCGTACAAGTATCTTCTATACTTGCACAATATTTGTTCAAGCTTTCAAATTATACTTGTATTATATTTATACAAGACTTGTATAAGTATAAAATATAAATCCTTGAATAATACTTATATAAATACTTGTATAATATTTGGTATAATACTTATACAAATACTTATATAAAATAGTCTATAATCCTTGGTATAATACTTATATAAATACTTATATAAATATTTATACAAGTATTATATATAATACTTGTAGAATACTTATATAAATACTTGATATAAATACAAGTACATATACTTGTATAATAAGTACAAGCAAAGTGTGTATATACTCAAGTATACCTAAAACTACAACTGCATATGAGGAATACAAGTTATACAACAAGCTGAAACTAAATAAATCACTAAAAATCCACCCAAAGTTCAAATTAAGTGTGCTTATAGCTTATACAAAGCTGATAATCCATTGTAAAACATATCAAAATTTCAAAAATAGATGTCTTACCATTTAAAAGTTATGGCTAAAAGAAATAGGCACTAAAATTTCCCAGCAAATGCAAAGGCAGCAAAGCTCTTCTTCACTTCAGCCTTTGTTGTGATTACTTCCCTTCTTCAAATTAGGAATGAAATAGTTTTTAGAAAGCTCACTCCATCATCTAACTTGTTCTAAAATTTTGTATGCATGCCTCTTAGACTCTAGATTTTATAGCTACTTGATTATACTCTTCAAACCCTAGCAACAATTTGCCCTCTTCACACTTTATGGCTCATAAAACTTTCATAAAAACTCCAAATGTATTAAATGATATTTTTATGGAAAGCTTACACAAGCTACTATAGGCATCTAAAATATCAAAAAGATTGAATAGATTATCCAATTTGGGTAGTTGAACAAAATCTCTGCCCTTCTTCATCACGTGGCAGCAGATCCTTTCCCACTCTCAAGCTTACAACTTTTTTTTTCCAACTCCAAATGCTACAAGAAATATCTTAATAGAAATCTAGCACAATTTTCCACACTATTTGTAAATTTCACTAAGAAAGACTTGAAATCAAACTTGTAGTGGCAGATCAAAGTTTCTACCGTCACTTTTTGATAGCAACAGACCTCACTCTACTAAAACAAGCATAACTTGTTGCTCACAATTCCAATATAAGAAAGTGAGTAGGTTCTAGAATTCTCACAACTTAAAAAACACACATCTCAATTTTTATTACAAATGCTTCTATATCCTTGGAGCTATCTCTCTCCAAAGTTCACCACTCAAAACTACCAAATCCTAGGTCTAGCATGAGGAGTATATCCCCCTTTCCTTCCTTATTAGACTATGATATGCCCACATGGGTAGCCAAATCCTATTGGACAGGCCCTATTCATCCCATGCTATTCTTTCTTATCCCTCACAAGGTCCATTCTACCTCAAAAGTCAACAAAAAAGGTAAAATAATCTTTACCCTTCTTCTAATTACAAAAGAATCTATTCTAGGATATAAATAAGGTTGGAACCAAAACAAATAGCCATCTTAATTCACTAACTAAGTGGCTAAAATAAATCCTCTCCTTAAAATATCTTCTAAAATAACCTTCCAAAGATCATTAATATAATAACAATAAATACAAGATATATAATATTTTTAAATACCATTAATGAATACAATACGACAACGAATACGTAAGGGAGGATCTTCATGGACTTCGCAGATATAATTGATACGCAATTGGGACGATTTGCTCAAAATGAAATAAAGATCCAAGCCATTTATAGTCCAATTCTATTGCATAAAGATGAATATTTTGATATTATGGCTAAAGTAATCATACTCGTCTCCTCACGCCAATCAGAAGTTATTCCATGCTTGACGGCATTTAGTTTTTTTTGTCGCTTCGAAGTTTCTTTTTTAGACCAGACCTTTATTATTGTAATGAGCTCTCACACGACGGCCAAATCTTCTCGCAATTGATTATCAACTTTCAAAAGTCAGCTTTCGCGAGGGGATTATTAACCATAATTGGCAAAGAAAGGTGTTTATTGCATAGAAGAATGTATCGTATTATTATAAGCAAATTCTACCAATGGCAGAAGAGCTATCCAATTATCTTGTTGGTAGTTGATGGTACACCTTAAATATTGCTCCAAGACTTGGTTCACGCGCTCTATTTGTCCATCACTTTGAGGATGAAAAGCTGAAGATAACTTTATGTCCACTTTTAAGATCTTGAAATGGATTCTCCAAAATCTTGCCACCAATTGAGTTCTCCTATCCAATATAATATCCTTAGATAATCCATGATAGAGATAGATATTATCAATGAAAAGCTTAGCTGTTTCTTCACCTGTGATAGATTTTGTGCATGGCACAAAATGTGCCATCTTGGTGAACCAATCTACTATCACAAATATAGAATCATAAGATCTTGAGCTTGGAAGATCTGTGATGAAATCCATAGAAACAGAAGACCATAGTTGTTCTGGAATAGGTAATGGTTGAAGAAGCCCAAAAGATCAATGACAAGGAGTCTTGGATCTTGAGCAGATATCACATGATTGTACAAAGTCTTTGACTACCTTCCACATTTGAGGCCACCAAAAATCTCTAGATATAAATTTCAAAGTCTTGTTGTATCCAAAATGTCCTACCGCTGGAAAATCATGGCGTGCTTGAAGCACATATAAACGTGCTTCTCCTTTTAGAACATATTGACGTCATTCAAAATATAATAGGTTATTTTTGAACTTGAATTTAGAAGAATCATAAGTCTCGAAAGAATTATTCTTGATATCATGAACAAGAGGGTCTGAGGATATACTTGAGTGAATTTGCTTGAAAAAAGTTGAATCAATAGTCAATTTTGATTTCATTGCTTGAAGATGAAATTGCTCCGGTTTCAAGAGGACTGTTCTTTGTTGCTCAAAAGCTGCATCTCTTTCTTTTGGTGTAAAATAAGAACGTCTAGAAAGGGCATTGGACAAACCTTGTTGTTTTTTTAGCCAATAAGTAATAATGAACTCGAATCTTGACAAAGACATACTCCAATGAGCTTGACGACAATTCAACACGTATACCGGCATGAAATACTCGAGGTTCTTGTGATCCGTATATACAATGATTAGACTAGAAGCGCCTTCTAGATAATGACGCCATTCTTGAAAGGAATCCAGAATTGCAAGAAGTTCTTTGTTGTGGATCTCATAATTAATCTCGACTACTGAGAATTTTCTTGAATAAAAAGCTACTCGATGAAGTTTGTCATCTGTTCCCATTTGTCACAAAACCACATCCAAGGCAAAGTCTGATGCGTCTGATTCCATAAAAAATGCCTTAAAAAAATCAACAAAATACAAGATTGGTGCAAAAATGAACGATATCTTCAAAGCTTCAAAAGTTGTTTCCGCTCCTTGATTCCATTGGAATTTGTCTTTACAGGTCAAACGTATAAGTGGAGCTGCAATTTAAGAGAAATCTTTGATGAAGATCCGATAATAATTGGCAAATTCCAGAAAGCATTGGACATCTCTTATCGTCTTTGGAATCTTCCAATTCATGATTGTTTGGACTTTTTTAGGATCCATCATGAGACCATCATTTGAAATGATATATCCTAAAAAATCAACTTGAGTAGTGTGTTTAGGTTTTCCATAATATAAACATAATCCTCCTTGATGACGTCGAATCTTTTCTTGTTTAGTAAGAGGTTTAAAACATACCACATCAATTTGCATGTCTTCTACTTCCAAATGTATGTTTTGTGAGGATGTTGATGTTTCATTGAATAATAACGTTGAGGCTCTCTTGTATGACTCTCGGATTGAATCTCAAAAAGTTGATTGTCATACTTCACAGCAAAATCAATTGCTTGACTCAATGTTTGAAGATCGGATAAATTGAGCATTAATTTTTTTTACCTCATATTGGAATCCGTAGAGAAATTGGCTGATGAGTGTAGTATCATCCCACTTGATATCAGTTGCTTATTGTCAAAATTATGAAGCATATAATGACATTGATTGTCGTAGGATGTGAATCTTATTGGTGGCAAGATAGATTGCATCATATTTTCCATACATAGATCAAAATTTTGTTAACACTTTTTCTAAATTATCCAATATTGGATCACGTCGTTCAAGAAAAGATGAAAACCACGATAAAACAGATCTTGAAAGTAACGTTCAAATAAATCTAACTTGAGATCCTTGCAAAGGATAACTCTGAGATTGAAGTTCAATCATCAATTGTACTTGATTGATGAATCTTTGAAACTTAGATCTTGTACCATCAAACTTCTCAAACAAACTAATTTTTGGTTCTCTAATATTTGAACAGTGCTCCATCATAGGTGAGATAGTATGGTTTGGTGTAGATATTGACGCAGCTTCAAGCATTTCTATATCTTCACTTCCTGCTAATCTTGTTGCTCTTTGTGGTGATAAACTGAGTTGATGCATTGCAAGCATTAGCTCTCTCATTTGTTCTTGCATTTGTGCCATTGCATTCTTCATATAATAGGAAGAAAGGTATCTACTGTCACTTCAAGAAATGCAAAATAACACATTCAAAAGAAAAAATTCTAGAAACAATATCAATTTAGAAGTGGGTACTCCACAACTTCTAAAATGCTTATGTCTTATCAAGAAAAAGGGATAATCCACTCTTAATCAAGAAAAGATAAAGCTTTAATACTATATATGTACTCTTATCAATTTATCAAGGACATGAATTAGAAAAAAGATGTATAATCTAATCAAAATTGTATTAAAGAAAAGTCACAAAATAAGAATCAAAAAGTATGTATATTCAAAAAGAAGCTAGAATGGCTATTGCCAAAGACCAGAAACATGAAGACTCTTGAAACTAGACTAGGATCAGGAAAGGAGTTGACAAGAGTGAAGAGGGCTTTAATCTTGCCTCTATAATTATTATATAATTAAGAGCTACATGGCGGTATTCTACAGGATCTCATACACGTGTTTAATTTACAAGACACGTGTCAAACTTGCACAACAAGTTTCTCACATGTGCGCCACGTACTTGGCTTGTTCCGCAAGCTACCAATATATGTGATACATGGCTAGCTTATTCCACAAGCTACCAACATGTGCGACATGTGACTAGCTTGTTGACCAAGTTTATAACCTACCAATCACCTATAGACATATATAAAGGTGATTTCTCATCTATTAAGCTTCTAGGAAGCTATTCTATCAGATATTATCAAATCAACTTATTTTACCTACTTCTATTAGTCTATATTACTTAGGTAATTACTAGAATAAATCTTATGTCCGTGATAGGAAGAGATCCAAAAGAATAGATGGAATTCCTTTGAAAGTTGTTGATGATGTTGATACTAAGTATCAAGTTTTAAGAAAATTTCATGATATATTATGGACTGGATACAGGGGAGTATGGGCTACCTTCATCAAAATTAAAAAAAGATATTGGTAGAAAGGTATGTATAAAGATGTCGAAGAATTTATAAATTCACATATAGAATGTCAATTGCAATCAAAGATTAGATACAAAGATGGTTTGTGCCCTACTTATCCATCTAGTATACACTTTTAATGGATGTTAAACTTAGTTGTTATGTCAATTGGCATATAGAGTATGAAGTATTTAATTTTTGCACGTGAAGAATTGTCAAATTATAGAAAGGGCTTTGAGAAGTAATCTACAGAATTAGTCTGTAGATTTGTTTTGGAAGATATAGTGTGCCATTATGGAAACACTGGAAGAATGAGGGCAGACAGGGGTGAATTAGATACAATAGGAGCTCATAATTTCTTTAAAAGATACATAGTTCAATTAAAACTGACTACAGCCTACAATCCAGAAGCTAATGGAAAAATTGAGAGAGGACATCCTCCACTTATTCAGGCTTTGATCAAGGCATGTAGAGATAAATCTAAACTTTGGCCTAAATTGCTACCATTTGCCTTATGGGTAGATAGATCTACACATAGTTCTATTATAGGCTATATGCCAATAGAGTTGATAATGGGATAGAAACCTATGATGCCAACTGAAGAGAGTATATCTAATTGGATGTTCTTGGCCTAGGAAGATAACATTGATAGAAAAACGTTATTAGATCTTCGAATCAGACAATCAGAGAGATTATTTGAGGATCACCAAAGGACTATTGAAAAATTGAAGGATGCAAGGTTATAAAATAAGATCAAGTTTGACAAAACACACAAGTTAAGACCAAATCCTATTCAAAGTGGTGATTGGGTACTTGTATTTGATAATACATTAGATTATTAATATAAGGTCTTAAGAAAGTTTTTCAGAAGATGGTTTAGACCATATGTGGTAATTGAGGTATTTGATAGTGCGATCTACTCTTTGAGAGAACTAGATGGGATACCACTGAAGTCTAGAATTGTTGGAAAACGAATTAAACTATTTAAGAAAAGAGATGGACAAATTTATACTAAAGATATCCAAGAGTTAGAAGCACAAAAATTAGATGAAGAACCACTATTAGAGGAAGATTGGAAAGAAGAAGAATTAAAAGCAAATGAGAATTAAGAGGAATAAGGTGGCGCATACCAGAGGATGCGATGTCGGATAGAGAGAATTCGCCTTGGAAAAACGCCAAGTTCCTAGTTGCTACTAGAACTAGCAAGGAACATAAGAGGAAGCCGTACAAGTATCTTCTATACTTATATAATATTAGAATATAATCCTTATACAAAAGTAGAGTATAATCCTTGTATAAAAATAAAATATAATCCTTATATAAATACTTATATAAAAATAGAATATAATCCTTGGTATAATATTTATATAAATATTTGTACAAATATTATATATAATACTTATAAAATACTTATATAAAAATAGAGTATAATCCTTGATATAATACTTGTATAAATATTTATATAAATATTATAAATAATAGTTATAAAATACTTGTATAAATAATTGATGTACATATAAGTATAAAAAAAGCATATATATACTCAAGTATACCTCAAATACGACCGCATATGAAGAATACAAGTTATACAATAAGCTGAAACTAATTAAATCACTAAAACTCCATCCAAAGTTCAAATCAAGCGTGCTTATAGCCTATGGAAAGCTAATAATTCATTGTAAAACATATCAAAATTTCACAAATAGATTTCTTACCATTTAAAAGTTATGGCTAAATGAAATAGGCACTAAAAATTCCTAGCAAATGCAAAGGCAGCAAAGCTCTTCTTCACTTCAGCCTTTGTTGTGGTTTCTTCCCTTCTCCAAATTAGACATGCAATAGCTTTTTAGAAAGCTCACTCCATCATCTAACGTTTCTTAAAATTTTGCTTGTATACCTCTCAAACTTCAGATTTTATAGCTAGTCAAATCTATTCCTCAAACCCTAGCAATAATTTGCCCTCTTGACACTTCATGGCTCATAAATCTTTTATAGAAGCTTCAAATTCATTGATTTTTGTTTTTATGGAAAGCTTACATAAGCTACTATAAGCACCTAAATTATCAAAAAGTTTGAAGAGACTGTCTGACTTGGGTGGTTGAACAAAATCTCTACCCTTCTTCATCGGGTGGCAGCAAACCCTTTCCTACTCTCAGGCTTACAACTTTCTCTTTCCAACTCCAAATGCTACAAGAAATAGCTTGATAGAAAGCTAGTACAATTTTCCACACTCTCTACAAATTTCACTAAGAAAGAGTCGAAATCAGACTTGCAATGGGAATTCAAAGTTTCTGCCATTACTTTTCGATGGCAACAGACCTCATTCTACTAAAACAAGCATAACTTTTTGCTCACAACTCCAATACAAGCAAGTGAGTAGGTTCTAGAATTGTCACAATTCAAAGAACACAAATCTCAATTTTCATTATAAATGCTTCTATATCCTCACAGCTATCTCTCTCCTAATTTCGCTGCTCGAAAATTGCCAAACCCTAGGTCCAGCAAGAGGAGTATTTTCCCCTTTTCTTCCACATCAGCCCATGCCACGAGCACATGGGCAGCCAAAATCCTATTGGATAGGCCCTATTCACCCCATACTCTTCTTTCTTACCCTCACAAGATTCATGCTACTTCAAAGTCAACAAGAAAGGTAAAACAACCTTTACCTTTCTTCTAATTACAAAAGAATCTATTCTAGGATATAAATAAGGTTGGAACCAAAACAAATAGCCATCCTAATTCACTAATTAAGTGGCTAAAATAAATCTTTTCCTTATAATATCTTCTAAAATAACCTCTGGCACTCACATATGTAATAACAATAAATACAAGATATATAATATTTTTACACACTGCACGTAAATATAATATGACAGCACAGGTTTAGGGGAGGTGGATGTCGTGATGCACTTGCGGCAAGTACATCAAAAATCAAATAAGTATGTACAAAAACTATAATATAAACAAGGTTAATTTAGAACTAATTTTAAAATTTTAATGTGAATAGGGATAAATTAGAATTAGTTCCAAAATCACACTGTGAACAAGGATAAATTAGAATTAGTTCCAAAACTATAATATGAACAGGGATAAATCCGAGCTGCAGTATGAATAAGAAATCTTATAATTTTAAGATATAAAATAGGGAATCTTAAGATTTTAAGGTATTAAACAAAAAATCTTAAGATTCTAAGGTATCAAGCGAGAAATCTCAGGATTGCAAGATATCAAACAAGAAATCTCAAGATTCCAGGATATAAAATATGAAATCTTAGGATTCTAGGGTATCAACCAAAATATCTTAGGATTATGGAATACCTCAGATTGAGGTATCAACCGGATATCAAGCGAGTATTAGCATACACCAAATATTGTTCGGATATTGGCTAAAGCTGCCTATTTAAATCCTTTTAGGATTAAAAATAAATATTTTTTTTCTCAATTTTTTTTGTGTTGAGTCTTGAATGAGTTTATTATGCTGCAAGGGAATCTCAAGATACTAAAAGGATTAGAATTGGAAATCTGCAAGAGAATTTCAAGATACTAAAGGGATTTGAATTAGAAATCTCAGAGAAAATCTGTGAAAGAATCTCAGGATACTAAAGGGATTTGAATTGAAAATTTGAGAGGGAATCTCAAGATACCAAAGGAATTTGAATTGAAAATCTGCAAGGGAATCTCAAGGTACTAAAAGGATTTGAATTGGAAATTTATGAGGGAATCTCAGGATACCAAAGGAATTTGAATTGAAAATCTGCAATGGAATCTCAAGGTACTAAAAGGATTTGAATTGGAAATTTATGAGGGAATCTCAAGGTATTAAAAAGATTTGAATTAAAAATTTATAGAAAATCTATGAGAAAATTTCAGGATCAAAAGGGAGTTTTGAATTGGGAATTTACAAGGAATTTGTGAAGGAATCTCAAGGTACAAAGGGAATTTTGAATTGGAAATTTATAGGGAATATGTGAAGGAATTTTAAGATGCAAAGGGAATTTTGAATTGAAAATTTATAGAAAATCTACGAGGGAATTTCAAAATCAAAGGGGAGTTTTGAATTGGAAATTTACAAGAAATTTGCAAGAGAATTTCAAGATCAAAAGGGAATTTTGAATTGGAGATTTACAAGGAATTTGTGAGGGAATCTCAAGGGAACAAAGGAATTGATAAATAGGATTATTTGAAGGAAATCACAAGGATATAAAGGCAATTGGTGCACAATATTTGAATATTTGAAATTTCCTATTTGTAAATAAATACATAAGTTATGTAATAAATATATTGAATGTAGTAAAACTTATTAAAAAAATAACACAGAATAAAATTCAAAGTCAACATATTAAAGTTATTTTTAAACATATATAAGACTCTCAATTTGAAACTATATACTTTTGGATTTTAAATATTATTATTTTATATATTGAATATTTTTACTTATCTTGGAGAAAGTTGTAAACAAATAATTCATTTTGATTACAATACTACAATCTCTTTTTTTAGACTTTTAGTTTTTTTAATTTATTAATTTAAAATTTAAAATCAAAGGTATTATAGTGTAATTAACATCATTCTTTTTTGAGGTTGTATATATAAATATAGTGTATGTGAACATAGATTATTTTCTTAATTTAATGACAAAATTCTAAATTAATACCTATCTAGAATTTTAGATATGAATTTTAATTATTATTTTTTAAATATATAATTAATTATATTTTTACACATAATTATTTGTTATACTTCTATTTTTTTTTTTTTTTTTTTTTTTTTTTTTGTTATGTTCTGTCTTAAATCATACAAAAAACTTGTTTATGCTTTTTAGATTCAACATTTATCTTTTGTGCACATTTAAATCCTCTAAAATTTATGAATTCACTAAATAAATAAATAAATCACATTAGAAATTTGATATGAATAAATAAAGAAGAGTTTTTATTTGTTCATTCTTTCATTTTTATATAAATATATTGGATAGTGCATTTTGGATACTTTAGAGTTAAGTTTGGGGTGTGTGAATTCTTTAAAATCTACATTTTTACTATCTTGCTTGAATTTTTTTTTTTGACCTCAGTTCCAAAATTTTAAAACTATTTTAAATTTTTCGAAATCTAATTGTTTACTGAACACACAAAAGTCAAATATTATTTTGAAAAAGAAAGTAGATTGCCATATATTTTTGGAAGTTGCAAGCTGAAATTTCATAGATATTGCTTAATTGACACAAGAAATAACCACCCTCCAAGTTTAAAAATATAATAATAATATTAATAATCGAAACAGTTATAAATATAATGCTAATCAATGAGGGAAAAAAAAAAAAAATGAATAAATAAATAATGGCCTATTCTGTGTGTCGATATTAGCTTGGCCTCCACTTCTTGAGAGTCAAAACAGGAATTGTCTATACCCTCTTAAACCTAGACCCGGTCCATGTCCGGGTATCAACTTCAGGAGGAGCTGGTTTCTTCATTCTGTAGCTCCTCGCCGCTGTGTTTAGGGACTGTGTTTGCCGTTGTTTGGTCGTCGACGTCTCGGGTATGGCGGCCTCGAGGGCGTTGGCTGCGGCGTTGCTGCGATCCACCGCGCGATCATCGTTGACGGGATTTCGCTCTTCATCTTCGCTCTCCTCTAATGTCACCCCGGGATCAGGATCTGCTCTTTCCCGGCTCCTTTCGGGTGCTTTGTCAAGAGTCTCAACCCCACATGGCGATGGCTTGAGTTTGATGAAGCTCCCCAGGCAGCCGGTTCTCGTGCCGGCCCTAGGTGGCGTTAGGCAGTATGCGAAGAGAGCGAAGAAATGGCAAGGCGGTGGGTATAGTCTCTCTCAGCTGGGTTCAAAGCTGGTTTCCTTGGTTGATCGATTGTACCCTAAGCCCTAATTTCTATTTTCAAAGTTTCTTGAATTTTGGCCTCATCATGCCCTCTGGTAACTTTGAAATGCAGCTCCCTATGCAATGCTGCCTGTACCTCCGGAAGGGGAAGAAATTCCTGATTCCCGACCGAACAAGGGGAGTGTTAGGAATCGGAATCATCAAAAGCGCATGGCCCAGCGAGCCGAATTTGCTAAGGTACGTTTTGATTTGGCATGAAAGATTATCAGCCGATCAATAATTTATTATTTTATGATTTCCTTTCACCGTCGATTACTTTGCAGGTCACACAGTGTGATTGTTTACGGCCATGTTTTGACTTCAAATACACGTCGGGGTTTTGAATATAGATGCAAGCCCACACTCGGAGGGAGCAGAAGAGAATAGCCATCACTGCTCGTGATACTGCCAGGAGAAAGAGATGGAAAGAAGGTGCTGAAAGAGCTAAAGCATGGGCCCAAGTGTGTGCCGACCGAGCTGCTAAAGAAGTTTCTTTAGCCGTATAGAGTACGCTCGTCGTGTAGACTTCAATATCAGCAGTTTTTTTATGTCCAGAACCATTGAGTATTCTCTTTCAAACAAGGGAGCGCCTTCTTCACTTCGGGTAACCACAGCAATGGTATAGATTAGGTCCTTCTACAACGTTCCTATTTGCTGCAGCGCTAGGACGGGAGGTGATGACCTCGGATGTTAAGAGTAGTTGCAAGGTATGAACACAATTAATTACATTTTACAAGGATATCATAGCCTTCTGAAACGTGCGTTCTGACGTTGTCAAAGAGCTCGGTTTCAGACCAGATCTTTTCGTTTGTGAAAGTGCACAGGAAGGAGCAAACTTAAATTCTTACATGCTTGCTTCTGGTTGCTAACAAGGAAGGATTACGTTTCCATGCTTAATTTGATAGTGTCAAAAAATTAGGTTCATAAATCTAATTATATATGATTCATGGCTTGAGTTGACATTTGAAGCGAGTTAAGCATATGTGATGCAAAAACTAGCTGCCGACCCCGTAGCGTTGGCGACAGCTTGCTTGTCAACCCTCTAATATTGCAGAATCCCTGACAATGCACCGCAAATATATAAATAAAAAAGTGGTAAAACAAGGCACATAAGACTGCAACGCCTAAATCTTCAACCTTTCAGTCTCTATCATAGTAGAAATTGGTACCAAACACAACCCCCAACCTTAAACCACAAGCCCTACATCAAAATTCAATAACTCATAGCCAACAACTTCATCAAATGACAAGTCCAAATCAATTTCGCCCCAGAAGGATGCACACGAAAAAGAACGCCAAGAATACCGCACTCTAGGTGGCTAAGCATTAACACCATCCTTATGGCCACCATGGCTAACACAACCGCACTCAGACGAAGCCTGTGAACTCGAAAACAATGTCCTGAAGTGCGCTTCAAAGTGAAGGCCACCAAAGAACAGACGGCACTGGACTACGTTGGCAGGGTAGCAACGCCTACAACTCTGAGCTCCACATGAAAACATTTGGAGCTCGTCTTGCTATGCGAAAAACCAAAAACAGTAAAAAATGACAAAAAATCGGAAAAAAATTAAAAAAAAAAAAAAAAAAAAACACCTACTGAACTGTTGGTGCTCACAAAAACAAATTACCCAACAATCAAACAAGACAGTTCAAAAACAGTGAGTCATCAAGCCATCTTTACAGGTTGAATCATTGTGCATATTAACATGTTATGGGCCTAATTCATTGCTAAAGCAGACACTTCTGCTGCTGTTGTTTTACAAAAATTCATGAAGTAGTCTAGTAAAATGGAAATGAAGAATGTAGTGCATATTGAGGAACTATTATTACACGTAGAAATTATCAAATTATCAACGTAGAAGTTATCAAATTATCAAACGTAGAAGTTACACATTCAATTTGTTTTTCAATCAAAAGAGTTTTTGTTTGTCGTGAGTGGAACTAACACGAAGTCAGTTGTTTGTATTCCATCAGCTCAATGGCAATTGGAACATTCAGATAAGATGGCATGTATTGCTAGTCTCTCATTAGTAGAACAACCTATAAGATAAGATACTGTACATTCTGCACCATTTCATGAAATGTGGAAAAAATTAGAAGCATATCATCACCACCATTTAAACGAATACATCATTTAACTTAAAAAACTTTACTTTGTAACAGATTCACAAATATTAAAAGTGTCCAAAGTTATTCTAGTTCAATACAAAAACTGAAAAAACAATAGGTTAATCCTGGTAGAAAGGACAATGAGTGCCAACTTCAAAGCAAGTAAAGAGCTGCATGCCGTTGAGCTTAGATCCATAAAAATAATACATAGACGACTGTCCCTCATATGCAGTACTTGTACAAAACAAAACATCCCTCTTATATAAAATGAACTAGAATGCTAATAAGCTCTCAAAGTCAAACCAATATGCAAAAAACAACAGCAAGTAATGATGAGGGAAGCAAATAGAGTGCTCTCAATGGGTCAAATAAGATATCCTCTTCCTTCATGAATTAAATCAAAAATATGAGTAAAATAAATACTAAACATTACCATTTTGTGATCTTTTACATCTTTGAAGTGTTCAACAACCATTGTTTTCTTATTACTAATGGCCTAGTCTGAAATTTCCAACTCCTCATTTTGCACAATAACCTTTTCATCAAATCCAACAATTATCATCAATTGTTTGCGTGTTTTTGTGATAATGGCTTCACCCCAAACAAACACGCCAACATGGAATGGAATGGAATTGAATGATCCTCAAAACAATTGTTTTATTTTTGCTTCAATCACAACACATTAAAATAATAATAATAATAATAATACATAAAGTACCTAGTGTTTTCCAAATCCCTCGTCGCAAAGCTTCCCAAAATTTGAATTTCCGAGGGTTATATCGGGTAAGCTAGGGCCGGTCCCGGCCGGTCCCGGCCCGGCCCGGCCCGGCCGCGCCAAAGGCAACGGAGACAACGCCTGGAGTTTGCATCGAGGCCGTGGCGATGGCGCATCCAATTGTGCCTTGCGGCGGCGAGGAGCTTTCGTGTTCGTTATCGTGCAAAGCTCGTCGACGAAGTGAGTCGCCAGGGGATACGCAGCGAGCGTTCATCGTGTGGAGTGGGATTACAGAGGGCAGCGACAGATCGTCCCCGTAGGCTGCCGAGTGCCGATAGCGGCAATGGATGCGTTTGCGGCGCCCAACGCTACGGTCGCCAGCGCCGTGGGCGTGTCGGTGTTGGGCGACAATGTGGTGCAGGTCGGAGTTTTCGGGGCGACAATGTGGTGCAGGTCGGTGTTTCGGGGCGACATGAACTGAACCGTGGTAGCTTTTCCGTCCCAAGGTCGGGAGACTAGTCCTACACCCCACAATAGCAGCATTGGTCACAGAGTCCTGCACGTTGCCGGGGGTGTGTGTGTTTGTGTGTGCGCGCGTTAAAGTGGTGCAGCGTGCTGGTGGCATGATGGAGAATGCTCATGAGAAAAATAAAGCAAAGCAAGCGCTCACTCCCGACCGCTAGCTTCTCGTTGAGCCAGGATTGTGGACAGATGGGCGGAGGATTCGCCCTCTGAGATGAACAGTTGCATTGCATGCCAAGGCAGCCCCAGGCGGATCGAGCAGTGAGGCCGTGAAAGCACGTCAATGCGACAGGTTGAGGCGAAACGAGAAGCCAGTTTGGATTAAATAAGAGATATGAACATGAATCGGACGACGGTTGCACAGGCTCACATGTGAAGCTCACAACAACAACACACACTATCCTCCTCCGAGCAAGATTTTCGCCTGGCCCTGCTGCCGAATGCTATCCCGAGGCCGCAGGGCCCTCCGCCGAGCTTCCCATTGCTCTCTCGCAGCACTCAATAGGGGAAGGTGTAACGTCCGCAGCGGAAGCCCCGGAGATCTGTGCGACCACACTTCTTGGGCAGCTGCAACCCATTCTTCACCATCTGGGCGGGGAAGGAGCTCGACTTCAGCTGGTTGCACATGCAATTCTTGTCCACGCTCTTGACCACGGCGCAGCACTGCCCGGTGGGCGGCGTTGGGCGAGTTCCCTGAATAGCTCGCAGGCAGGGGTACAGTGCGTTGGGGTTGCACACCCCTGCAGCGCTGGATTCGGCCACCATAGCTATCACCACCAGCAAACAAATGCTCAGAGCTGCAGCACGGCGCTTCGATCCTGCCATTGTCGCGGAACAGCACTCTGAACCCCCGCTACGGCTGAATTCGGCAGAGACTTGCGGCGACGACGAACTGTTGAGACGCAAAGTGGAGCTGCTGAGGATGATCTGGAAGAAGCAGGACACCCGTCTTATGTACCCCTCGCCCATAGCGGAAGAAGACCATAGCCCGTCGGCACACTGCGCCAAATCGAGTCATCAAGCCATCTCTGACAGGTCGCTGCGTTCTAGCTACACCAAACCAAACCAAACCAAACCGTACGTGAGATTTCGGAAACCGCTGCCGAGGACTGTGGAATGCGGCGCCATCGCGGTTCAGAATCAAGCGAGGCGTTGACTTTTGAGGCGGTGGGTGTTAGGAATAAATCCTTCCCAAACTTCCATGGTAGAATGCATGTGACCGAACCACGGCTGTGCACTCGAGTCAACGCATGTGCCCTCCGGGATTACTCCACCGATCCTCCGCATGCCCAAGCTGCTCGATTCTGATCGATTCTACTTCACAGCCTCTTCGGCAGCGCCAAGACCTCGGCAGCCACGGCCGGGAGCACGCGTGTGCTCGCTGTGCGGTGTTGGCCGTGGCGTTGCGCACTCTAAGCGTAGCTGGAGTGGGCAACGCCACAGCTCTCATGGCCCGCCTCGGGGCGATATCAGGGAGGTCGCCCACCTGTGGACAAGAACTGCGCGTGCACTCAGCGGGAGTCGTCCCCATTCGGACTCCGCAAAACTTGTGCTATGATACCTCAACTCAACAATCATGCACAATAGACGTGAATGCGAAACCCAAAACATGTTTCTCAAAAAACATTGGAGATGAGTTGCAAGCAATGTAGCACTTGCATTATTCAATGCATTTTTGTGTGTGACATATATCCTATTTATTTATGAGTTTTTTTTTGTGATCATGTAGTTTTTATTTATTTGGATATGATTTTTGTTTTTTTAAATATTTATTTGTTTATTTATTTTGATTTTATTTTCTTTTGTTTTTGGTTTGAGTTTTGTATCCACCACAATATAGTTGTAAGAAATGAATCTTCTAAAAATGACTATGCTTCATTTTTTTTTTAATGATATGAGGTGGAGTGTTTTTTCAAATTGTAAATTCCATTATTGTATTGGCATTGCCATGACCATTGTATTGTATGGTATTGTTTTGTTTTGTTATTTTGTTTATGTACTAGTTGTTTTTATCTTGTTGTGTGGAGGTTGCTTAACAAAGCACATTCCCATAGAATGGCTTAAGTTTAGTTCAATCAAAACCAACTATTCTATAAGGTTGAAATTCATTGAGGATTGTGTTGTGCCTACGTTGATCAACCACAAAAAATTGGCCTTTGATTAAAAACACAAGATATTTCACCCCAACTTGGATTGGTTACAATTTGGCCACAAGTCAATTTTGAAGCATTTTTTTAAAATATTTTTAGTTTATTATTATTATTATTATGATTTTTAATCTAAGTAATATGTAATAGTGTTATTTGACCTTCACCTTGCATGGAATGCACCACTTTACATTATGGTCAAACATGACACATCTATAACAAACTCATGTTGTAAAGTGGAAGCACTTGATTTTCTTCTATTTGGGAACTTATTTCCTTTTGGACATATTGCATCATCATATGAGCTTGCCACTTCTTTGAGAAGTTTTGGAAATACAAACAATGCATAAAACTTACAAACCATTAAACCTTACCATCATTATCATTAGTTTATTTATTCATTTATTTTTGCATTGAAGTTTATTCACACCCATCTTAAATGCCACACCCATTTGGATGTACAAGTTCTACACATGGGTGCAACAAATACTCAATGTGCTTTGTCCTCATGCTATGCATTTTGTGATCTTTTACATCTTTGAAGTGTTCAACAACCATTGTTTTCTTATTACTAATGGTCTAGCCTAAAATTTCCAACTCCTCATTTTGCACAATAACCTTTTCATCAAATCCAACAATTGTCATCAATTGTATGCGTGTTTTTGTGATAATGGCTTCACCCCAAACAAACACGCCAACATGGAATGGAATGGAATTGAATGATCC
>JAWRVF010001861.1:0-37975 GCA_036785485.1 Physcomitrellopsis africana | reverse complement strand
TGGCACTATTTGCGCGGCACTATTAAGCTTCTGTACATTTTGTATCTGTGGATCGTCGTCTTCACTTCTACAAGTTAGTTGTAGATTAAACACGTTTCAATATTTAGATTGAATAGTTATGTGTATGGTACTTTCCACTGCTTTGAACAAAGTGCTGTGCAATGATATGCGTCTTGGACTCAACCGCGTGATGGTTCACATTTTTATTCGAGGCTCTCAGCGAGTTAAAATGTTCTGATATTTTGATGCAGCAGACATAGTGCGTGTATAGAATTGGGCCGCACTGGGAAACCTTTTGATATCAATAGCATTATCACTCCGGAGAGCTCTGGGCCCGAGTCGTTAGAAACTACTGATTTGCCTGATATCGTCCCTCAAAAAGTGGGAATTCCAAGTATGTTTCCACAACTCATCTTAAAATGTAATGTGTTGCATATATAGTAGTGTTATACGATGCAGAATTTGAGTCACTCTGCACATCGTAGTCACAAAACGTGCTGGTGTCATTCTGTTCTTGATAAGCTGTTTTTCCCAACACACAAACGATGTTGATCAAGGGGTGATAGTCGCTGTCTCAAATCATTGGTTGAGGCTTATCTCTGTTGTGCCACCTTCAGGTGTTGCTGTACCTAAAAGTAAACGGCAAGCAGGTGGTCGACAATTTTATCTTGCTTGCGATTTAAAGGTGTTTCTTCTAACCTTGTTGGTATTCAAGCAGCTTTCAGCTGCTGGATTGAGAGAACATGGTATATACATGACTGCTGAAATTAGCTAATTTTCCACTCAAAGACTCAGGGACTGTTGCAGGAGGGGAATTTCAGAGCTAAACTATTAACATATTGTGTCCTGCACAGGGCCATAAAGGACCAGTTTATGCTGCGCAGTTTGCTAGAGCTAGCAATCTCTTGGCGTCAGGGTCTTTTGACCAAAGCGTTCGAATCTGGGATGTGCAAACGCAGCGTGAAGTCTGTGATTATTTTCATTCAACTCTATTTATTTTAACCCGCTTCTCGTATACACTGAGGAGTTCATTCCCTTCTGCTTGTTTCTTGTTTTGGGCGTATCCATTTGAAGCGTTCTTAATACCTTAAGAAATTATAGTTGAGATCTAAATTTCAAAAGCCACGATTGATCCACGTACACTTGAAAGTTCAGATCCTTCAGCATTTTCAGATGCTTGCTGTGCGAGCTCATTTGTACGGCAAGTTCGTAAGGCATGTTTTAATATGATCTTTCATTTCTAATATCTCATTTTATGGTGTATTACAGGTGCAATGTTTTCAGGAGCATCAACAGAATGTTGCAGATGTTGACTGGTCTAGTGATGGAACTCGACTTCTTTCAGGCGGATTCGATCACTGTGTGAAAGACTGGGATGTTGTTGCAGGGAAAGTCGTGCATTCGTACAGCGAGTTGCAAGGGTTCATTCAGGCTGTCCATTTTAATCCTGCAGGCCTGTATTTTCCGCACTTCCACCTTCCTATTTACGTCTGGTTTAATCATACGGCTTAATATTTTTATATCTGTCATATTTTTGTCAATCTCTTACTTGGTCAAGGTTAGAAGCACTCCCAGTTTTCTTGTGCCTGCTGATTTGAGAACTAGGTTGTGACCTGGTCAAACAAATTGCTGGTCCACGCCTGTTAAGGTACTTGCTTATTATAAGATGCAGCAGAATTATAGTTAACATAGTCTTTTTACTTGCAGATAATGACGTATTTCTAGCTGGAAGTACCTCAAAACATATTTATGTACTGGACCGACGCTTACAAAGCTCTGGAGGGTTGGCAATGCTGCTCACTGGAGATGCCAAAGTAGGTGCCCTTGTGGTAAGCCGGAGTGGCAATTCGTGTCTTTCAGGAGATTCACATGGTGCCATGAAGCTGTGGGATCTGAGGACTAAGGCCTGTGTAGAGACCGTGTATAATGAAGACGGTCATAAGCCTATAACATCCCTCTCCACATCTTCTGGGTCTCATGGTAATATCATTTTCTTCCACTACTCTGTTGCAAATATGGCCATTTACCTCGAGTAATTCTAAGTTAATCATGGATATTCTGGTTGCCAGTGCTTGACTTATTATAAAATTGTAAAGTATTATGAGGAGACATGGGATGGCTTGACTATTCTTCTAATCTCTATGCACTTGGATGCAGCTGGCAACGAAGAGGGCGTCCATCTTGCTGTCAACAGCTATGATAACGGTCACAATGCTATGTCAACAGCTCTGTTGTTCTTATTGTCTGCATCGGTTCATGTATATTGTTGACATGCTTTTTACCCACTTTTGCTCTGTAAAACTAAGACTCTAAAGTGGTAGGGATGCTGGTGCATCGTCTACAAGTTATTAAATTCTTGCTATTATGAGTTTTTGCGTGACTACCCTAAACCAAAAAGTGATTCATTTTGTTCTTATGCTCCTGGAAAGTGGCAATTTTTACTTAAACGTCATTATTTTTGGGGGTTTGCAGTTCTGAGAGTTTATGACAGATATTCTGTCACGGAACAGCCTCCACTAAAGTTGGGAAGCTTGCGGCTGGTACATTCTATAAACGGCACTCGTACCAAGAATTGGCCGATCAAAAGCTCTATGTTTCAAGGACATGATTGTAAGTTATGCGTGAACTTTCCTCTAAATGTAAATGTTGATTAGGCCTTATGTATTTCTAATATTGAAGCTAATCCTTTGTCATCAGTTTCTGGTGTCAGAACTTTAAGGTAGGAGATCGGTGAGTGCTTCCTGGAAGGCTGTTTGTAGGAAATGCTGTAGTCATATCTCTGCTTTGAAGCGAGTATGCTAGTCTTGTTCAATTCGTATCTCTCACCTAGCTTTTGTGTTGTTTTTTCAATGTTTCAGATCAGCAAGCTGTTAGAAGACGTCGACACAAGAGTATCGACGGTTTGTCGGCAAATGGAGATTTCAGGCCTCGAAGTCCAGAAGCCTCGTAAGCACGTCTTGGTTTCTCGTCAATTGTGCATTATCTGTGATAATAATTTCTCCAAATCAGTTCAGTAATCTTTTTCTATAACTTGATTTTAATTTCTTGTTGTCCCTGTTTCTGCAGATCGTTTCAAGATGCAAGTGTGCATGATGTGCTGTTGCTTGCAACTGGTAGTGCAGATAATTTTGCATACATCTTTGATGTCAGTGGTCCAAGCGTAAGTGCTTCCTATCATAAACGTCAATCTTTTTCCCTAGTTCTGAATGTTGTGGTCGCGGATTTTACAGGGCTTAGAAAATCAATCGTGAAGTGGTTCTCTCTGTTGCATGCTTCCAGATTAGTTACATACATGCATGGTGTACTGCTTAGCTCTCAGCTATCGAATGGATGTACCATGTATTTTAACCTTGTTCTTCCATCCAACCAGGCGGAAACCTTCCTTTTTATTAGCTTACAGCAGACTCGCGCAAGCACTGTTCTCTAAATTATTACTATTTTTGTTTGATTGTTACTGCAGGGAACTTCTGAGCTTGTGCAACGGTTGGAAGGACACACTGATCGCGTGTGTGCTGCCGTTTTCCATCCCGTAGATCCAATTCTTACAACTTGTTCTTCTGATTTCACTCTTAAAATTTGGACTCCACGGCATTTAACGGATATTGGCTAAATTTAGCTCGATAAGTTTGCTCAAATCTGTTCCGTGTCATAATGTGCATTAGTGACTCGTTCGCTTTAATTCCAACGTATTTTATCATTTTCATCTCCCTCAAGTCAAACAACAGTGTTATGCTCAAGAGCATTTCACCACTGGATCTTGTCCAGGGTCATTGTTTGTACTCGAGAACCTGTTAATGATGTGGTTTTCACTGATTATAATCGACGTGGAACCACAGTGAGATGAATAGCGCCCTTTTTGTTCGTGAAGCTCAACAGTCCTGTGTCTTTTCTTTTGGTTCTATGGTGGGTTTACATATAGTGTAAAGCATGGGACAAGAGAGAGAAAACTTCAGTGTATGACATGAATATCTTGTTCAAAATTTGGATCGTGGTATGCAGTGGCAACCCAAAACTACTCATAACAAGTATGTGTTCCTTACGTATTTGAAAATCTCGTGGGTTGTCACAGGGAGTTGTTTCCGAAACACTCAATGAGCCAACTTTATTCCTCACCCCATCTAATCAACCCGTGTCATTTGACCAATGTTGAATTTTGATGATATGAAACTTCAAATTTGTCCGATTCGTAGTGCTACTCTATTAGAAAATGAGGTGTAGACACAAGCTTAATTAATATCTTTCTGTGCTGGTGCTAAACCCTCACAGGATGCAATTTATGATTTGACGTAACCTGAGCAAAATAAGCATCAAACAAACGTGTCCAATTCGCGCTGTGCCTCCGAAGCGGTGCTTAATACCATGGACACACGCAAGTAGGACCTCACACATGAAAGATTTGTCAAATGCGACCTCGTGTGTTTTTTTCTTGGTTTTCTGCATACAATAATTGACATGAAACGATCTTGTACATCTTGCCAGGATTTTGGTCCATTATCCCAGTATTTCGATCAAGAGTAATTGCAATAGAGTGTCAAATATACTGAACAATCATGTGACAAACAAGATAACATTTACAAGAATACAGGAATCAAGAACAGCTTTTAGAAGAGCAATCTCACATTATTCAGTCTTATCCCTGACGAGCATTGACAACCAGCCGAAATTCAAAGAAAACAAATTTCGCCGTCATGCATCTTCTCACACTACGTCATCATTTAAGACACATGGCCACCACAATTTGTATAAACAGTATTTATTACTTCCAAAGTATGCTCCTAAACTTAAAATTATCTAATAAAAACTCAAGAGCCTTTCACGAAGACTCAGACACCGCTGTATCTGTGTACTGCCACTGCTCGTGGGAAAAACCTACGAAGGACGTGAATTCTCAGCAAAAGTTCACTAGCTGCATGAAGTTCTGCTAAATGCAATATTTTACCTGCCGCTGCAACCAAATCCGTGCGATGTGCGCCTGGCCAAGACTGCAATTACTCCAATTACAGGCGGACTGCTGCAATATCTAGATGTCACATGCTAACACTAGTGTTTGACCACCGACGGAAATGGAACGTTTCACGCCGCTGTTGCCAACTCTGTACTTTGGTTGAAAGTTAGCAACTTGAATTCTGCCGCCTCGCGTTCAGCGTCTCTCTTCCATTTGAGGCGCAAGAGGTAAAAGCACGCAGCAACAAAGATCCAATAGCAGATATAGGAGCACAGCGTCCCCACGGTCGCCTCATCCCGCCAACCAAATACAGCGTTCAAGATTTTCCAGATCCCATCCGTTTCTTCATGGCAGCAGTGTAATTTCCACACGAACCGCTCATTCTGGGTATACTCTTCCAGTTCATGAACAGACCCGGAAAATAATCCGGCCGAGATTACAAGGAGGAGGGCAGTGGAGATCATCAAGAACCATCTGAAGCCTACATTGCTGCATCCTGTATAGAGCAGATAACCAACCAAGACTCCACACGCCGCTCCAACTATAGCTGCGATGGGTATCGAGGTACCGCTATCATTCAAACCTATTCCGCCCAAAAACACTACAGCCTCGCATCCCTCTCGCAGCACAACGCTCAAGGGCAGCAAGACGAGCGCGTATTGCCCTCTCTTGCTCTCTACATCACCGGCCTGCTTAGCCAATGCGTCCACTGTCACTTTTGTCAGCTTCTTCTCCCATTTATCCCGCCATGTGTCTACTCGGACCATGGAGAACGCCATCACGGTGATGAGCACCACAGCCACAAGACCGAGGATTCCTTCCCAAAGTGGCTCAGAAGTCTCCCACGCTTCCTTTGCCACAGTGTAGTACAACGATAAGAACACTGCCGCTGCGCAGATAGAGAGCAGCACTCCAGCCAGCACACCGTACCACACATGCTTCTTCATTTTGCGCCGCAAGTTCAAGTCCTCCACAATCCTATCCAGCAGCGCCATCATGACAGACAAGATGATCGCCGCTTCCAGCGTTTCCCGGAACAAGATGAAAAACGCCGGCACGCTGAAATAGTTCGCCATCCTGGAGAGTGTTCAACTTCTTTGGAACCAGCACTGTGAGAGACACCAATTTTGGAGTGCAGCAAATCAAAAAGGAACTCAACGCGATCACTGATCTTAAACTACAGGCGTATGAGTGAAGCAGCTCGTGATTTACAAATGCATGAACGGACTCGAAGCAGCGAGAAGGTTGAAGGAGGGTGGTTTGGGTGAGTCGATGATTCTTGTAGTTAACGTCCCCCTGGGCGGATTTCGGTATCTACGTCGACAGCATGAAATGGAGGTATGGCATCGACGGCTACAATAACCATGTACTGCTACTCACATCCGGCACATGCCCTACGCCTGCACCGCACGCGCAGTCTGAGGCGCATATTCTCTTCTTCGTCCCTCCCGAGTTCACCTCTGGCCAACTATCTAACCACCATTTCACTACAACCTCACGGTCCTCACCCTCGCCCGCTTGTCCACCGCAACGTGGACAGCATACCCCATGAATCCCATACGCCGCAGGTAGCAATTGGATTTTAAAGAATCAGTTAGGTCCACCAAAATATCCTGGCGACTGTGAGTGTGCGTGCCGTACGTCCATTCATAGATGGCGCTGCTATCCTCCTGCACTAATGCATTGATCAATTTGCAACTCTTAGTGGTGATCGATGGATTCCCAGATCACTGGTCTATTATCTTCACTTGAGTGTTTCTTCCACTTGGGCAGCGTGTTAGCCTCCAACCATGATTGATCGACGTACTCATGCAAAAGACTCGGAATGGAGTGATCTTCTCTGTGTTTGAAAAGGAAATACTCATCCAGTTCCCTCTAATTTAGCTTCTTCTCGCACATTTTTCGCTGACGTTGAAGGTGGGTTGAGATCGATGGATGTATTATGGGTCTCACCATGTGCAGCATTTGTAGCCCTTAATGACATCAAACAAGCAGTACCCTAGAAGCCCCAATCGCCTTTGATATGATACAAATTAGTCGCTGACTCTTTTGAGCGGAAATAGAATGCCGGGTGGTCAGATGGAATAAGGTCACTGGTACGTAGGCACAGGGGAAATGTAGTGCTTTCGCAGGGAATGGGGGTAAGCGAGCAGCACAGGGATCCCTTCCGATGTGTGAGGGTACAGGACAGGGTCAAGGTCAGGACAGTTCATGAAATACGGTGGGCATGTAGAGAAGGCTATGTATGGGAAAATGCGGGCTCTGTGAAACAACATCCAAAGCTGGCAAGTCGGTGCACCACAATCTTGAATCCAAGTGATGTAATGTCCAAGAAGGACGCAGCCCAAGCAGAGCGAGGGAGCGAGGAAGGGAAGGCCAGCAGAGAGCTCCACGTAGGGGGTTGGGGGGCTTGTTGTCGAGTGTGATGGCAACCCAGCAGCAGGATCAGGAAGGGGCAGCGCCGGAGGAAGAAGAGGGGGGAGAAGGGGGGGGGGGGGAGTCCCTTGATGATGAAGATGAAGATGATGATGCTGTGCAGGAGGAGGAGGAGGAGCTAAGCCTGCCTTGCAGAAAGCCTTACTCCCCCCTTCTCTCTCTCTTTCATCATCCCCCCCCCCCCACAGTCTGAGGCAGTCTGGCTGGCAGCCCTTCCTTCCATGAGCCCCCCATCCCTCACCCAACTCATTCCCTGCCTTTCATTCCTTCCTTGCACCTTCTCTCTCTTGTCCTTTTTCAACACTCCCTCTTCAAACTAACCATCTATACATGACTATTTCATGATCTCTTTTGGAATAATTTGAATTCTGGCATTTTTTCTTAATTCATTAAAAGAAATCTTCTACTCACACTTCAATTACATAAATATAAAACTTCTAAAATTGTTTGATTTAAGATTAGTGGCACATTGTTAGAGCAGAAGGATTATAAACAGAAAAGACATGTTTATTTTTTAATCTAACCCTAAAATACTAACAATGACACTTTCATAAATGTCAGGTATATTATATATGACATTATAAAAAATAGGTTGATTGACATTATAGATGCAAATAACTTCATGAAAATATTCCATATATACACAAGATTCAAAATTATACATACATTTTTCAATATTAAGAACTCAAATTCAAAATAGTTTTTTTGAAAAAATTTATTTTATTTTTATTCAATTTATTTTATTTTTAAAAAATAGATGTATAAAATTTATATCAAAATTCTAAAAATATAAGTAATTGGTTATAATATAAATATATTTTGTTTTATTTTATTCAAGTAATTATATATACTAAATTTAGATATTATAATTGTAATTATAAACTTGATCATACAAATAATTATAAAAATATATTAATATCTAATAATGAATATAAATTTTATAAAATCCTAAATATGTTATTTACAATCAATTTTTTTTGGGTTTATAATGATTTTATATTCTATTAATATATTTTTTATTTTAATTTTCTCTATTAAATGAAACTTGATATTTAATCCAATCAATAGTTTAGGATATTGCTAATGCCACCATAGTTTTTGCCACTACTACTACAACCCTCTATCCACCATATGACACCTTTATTCAATATCTTTCAAATCATTTGATTGAACAAAAATTTTGTTTGAAATTTTAAAAAAAACTTTAAAAAATATATGTCAAATAGATTGCAAATTGTGGTGGTAGTAGCAAAAACTATGATGACATTAGCAATTCCTATAATTTATTATAAAAATATTATATTCTTCAATAAGAGCACATGATAATTGAAAATGTTGAAGTTATATATTAATATAATGGTTATTACATATCACAAACATATATGAAATTAAATTTCAAGCAAGATAAAATAGGATTCAATATCAATCTTAGTTACATATATATATTCCAAGTATAATACATACTTTTATGATGAAAAATCTTGTGTCTTATTAACAAAATTTCTGAAGGTTTAGTGATGTGTTTAGAAGCTATTTTGCTTTGATCAATGCCCTAATAGACCAGCCCTTGGTCTTTGCCGCTTACAATTAATCCAACATGGAGGGGATGTTTTTTTGGCAATAAAATTTGATACTTGTGTTTGCACTACAACTTATTAGATAGGGATCTCAAGACACAACACATATTTTACTTCCAAAATGTACAAGTAAACCTACTGCTGAAATGCAACAAGTAGTCTACATGCATTGCTAGCTCTCTTGAGGAACTCCATCATATCCTTGGGGTGCCAATGTCAATGAATGCCTTCAATTGCAAGCAGTGAAGACAAAGGGCTAATGATACTACTTTCATTACATCCACATATTATACTATATTTAAACCTTGAATCCTACTTTTTTTGGGATTAGTACTCCTGAAAAGTATATTTCATCATGCCTAATAATCCTTTGTTGAATATTCATGACTATCTTAATACACTCTGTTGAGTTTCTTCTATGTCCACTAAGCTTGAATAGTGATCCTTCATAGAATGCATAAAAACAATATGAAATTAAGTTTTGCTCTGTTTGAGTTTAATTGCATTACTGTCTTTCTTATTTGTTTTTTAATATTTGATGTTTTCATGTAAAGAGATGGGCAATATTAAAACTAGAAAAAAAAATTCTCTCTTGAGGACATTAATAGTATAAAAATTCACAACATAATTATTGAAAAAAGAAAAGCTTTCAAATTTGAAAAAAAGGTTTCACTAGGTAAAAAAAGAAAAGAAAAAGAAAAATCTCACCATGTTACAAATCCTTTGTACTTATTAAAATGATACCAGGTTTCACCTAAACAAGAATACCCTTTCATGTGTAGTAAAATAAGGAGGCTTTCATCTTCACCATCAAAAATAAGAGCACTGTAATTGATTATTGCTGATAGACTTTTTTATAAAATATTCTCATATATATCTGCATATGGAATTGAATGTTAATTTATTCTTTCATTGTAAGCCAGTGATTGAATTTTTTAGAGGTTTGTATATCACGCAACCTCATGCATCTCCTACCCAGTGAAAATGAAAGGACTCACATAGCTACACCTGAAAGAATGCTGAAGAAGCAATTAATAGGGTTTTGATGGAAACCTTTGGTGGTAGGAGCTTATCCCAAATTGTGCAGGTTTAGGGTTTAAGGGAGGGGGTGCATATCTCCTGTGGTGACAGGTGCCAAGAGAAGATGAAAAATGGATTCTCACACAAGTCAAGGCAGCCAGCATCATATTGGAGGACCTTGTACCACTACTACTACTGCTTCTGTTGTGCATTCAGGGTTTCTTTTGAAGTGAAAATTCAGACAAGTGTGGGTGTGTCCATGCATGGGTCAGCTAAATTAAGAGGGTCCAGTATGTTCCCTACCTGGAACTCATGTGTGCTGAGAGATAGATTCCTTCATCACTCACATGGCCACCTGCATGCATCCTCACAGCCCCTAACTTTCATAGGACTCCTGCAGAAGCTCCCTCCCAGCTCACACCATAAGCATACTGCATTTCAGCCAGCACCCTCATTCAAACAACTGCATTTGCTAAACAGAACTTGGATACAAGTTATGTAGATCACAATGGCAATACTAGTAGATGAACTCCCAATGCTCAGAATGCTTCTATCCAAGCTCACAGCCCATATTCATTGACATGCTACAATGATGTCAATGCTCAACCATCCACAAGCACCTTGTAGTAGTAATATTATTAATAATAACAATCATAATCATTATCATATTGCTGATCACTGTGATCAGTCTTTGCTGCTGTGCCACACCATGAATACAAGCACTATGAGCACCTATGCATTGTGAGGACATGGTGTAGAAATGGTTGTGCATACAAGTAACTTTTCCAATCAAACAAGAGTCACACACATACTTGTATGCATGTGTATCATCAGCAAAACCAGCAATGCAAACCCTAAACCTGAAATTCCACAAAGCTCCTACTCAAAATAGGCCCCACCAATTCCTAAATTCTGAATGAAGCATATACAACCAACCCCAAACAACTCTTTGAATCAAGCAGTAGAAATTAGTAACACTAGCCCTGAACCCCTTGGAGTCAGCACTTTCTCTGTCTCTGAACTGGAAGAAAGGATACATGATGTGTATGCAGGCAAAATGGCTCTATGGTAAACAGGGCCCTTTATTCTTTCCATTAAATTCTCTCAATCCCCACATTCACTAGAATTCAGCAGGACCATGAAAAAGTCCTGAATTCTGTTACAGAGAAGAGAAGGGACAAGATGGGAAGAGAAGGGACAAAACTTCTGGATTAGGAAAAAGAATGTTCCAGGGATATTAAAAAGCCTGAGCACAGGGGCCACTCACAACACAGGGGTCATCTTCACAGATTTAGGCAAGTGGGACTTCATACTGCAAAACACAGTCTGTGAAACATCATTCACAGGGAATTTAAGCAGATGCCCTCCTATAGACATCCTGGGGACATGGATGAATCCTCCTAAGGTGTGTTGTGTGTTAGAATGTTTTCTGGAAATGTAATTTGGAAAATCCCTCAATCCTAATCCAAAAGGAGTCCACAAAATCCCTGAGAAAGTTAGTGTGGTCTTCCAGTACTCACCAACAGAATCCTCCAAACAGCACAGTAAAGTGATTCTGGTGAAGAACTGGAACCAAACTATGGAGAACAGACATGTAGCATCCAGATGAGATGAATGAACACCAGCTGCAATTGATAAGCAATGCTGGAGTGGGGGATGCCATCAATGGGCACAACAACACATCATCACTGGCCACCACTATCAGAAGTGCAACCAAGAACTGCCCATTCTCCAAAAGGGTATTTCCTTCAAAACTCAAGTACACCACCCTAGAGTAGCTTCTTTGTGGTGTGTACTGGCATGCAGCAGCAGCATCATCACCACCAACAAGTGCTTAGCTAGATATTGGTGCCCCCCATCCTCCTCAGTAGCCAGATCCAAACTTCTGAATGAATGAGCACAATTTGAATGAATGAACTTTCCACTTTTTGTTTTGTCTCTTGGTTTTCTCAAAGTAGCTTATTTTTCCTTTTCTTTTTCTTAAGGAATTTGTAACAATTATTTTAACTCTACAATCATTTTTCCTTTCAATCCTCTAATTTTTGGAAATTGAATTTTAGTTTCATGGTGTTCAAGCTTTTCAGTATTACTTTTCTACAGAACCAATTTTTTATAATTTAGAAGTAAGATTTGACATCCAATTAAGTGCAAAAGGGTTTGTTATTCTAGTGGTTTGAGATTTTTGAAGAAAAATTCAGGTTTCTATGCATCTCAATAAAGTCTAGATGAATTTTTTATGATTTAATGTATGTAAAAGATTTAAAATGAAATTGCATTTTAACACATCTAAATAAAATCTAGTTCTTATTTATTTATTTATTTATACTTTATTTACATATAAATTTTAGGTAGAAAACCCCTATATTTTCAATGTTCTCCTTGAAATTTGCAAGTGATTTTACATACTTTACTATCTCATAAATACTTATCAGAAAGTTTAATCAATCTTAAAAAAATTAAAAGGTATAATATTTATAAAAAACCAAAAAAAAAATAATGATATTCTGATCTAAATTATATATTAAAGATAAAGTTAATTAAAAAAATATTCATATTTTTTAATTAAAAAAACTAATTGTTTTTTCAATTCTTAGAGAGCCCTTAGACAAAAGAACTTTTTTCTTTCTATATAAAAAATGCTATTTCTTAAAATTCATTTGAACAAACTTCTGAAATCCATGTGCTTTATAATATTAATATATGTAGCATAAGTATATTTTTATTTTTATTTTTATTTTTTCTACAAAAAAACTTCAATTAAATATTTTAAAATTTTAAAATTTTAAAATTTTTATACATAGAAGGAATTTTTGTTTTTAGTAGTAATATATATATATATATATATATGAATTTGTATTTTTATATGTATTTGTATTTTTATATATATATATATATATATATATATTTGTATTTTTAGTAGTAATATAAAATTTATGTATCTTTTATTAAAAAATTTAGTAGTAGTAGTATATTTATATATAAAATATTTATATTCCAATCAAAATAATAAAATCATATTATAATATCTTAGAATAAAATTATATTAAAAAAACTCATGATAATTAAAAGTCATGATTCATATATTTACAAATTTTTCAAATATTTTTATGACTTATATTGCAAATTTTATTTTAAAATTTCAATCACATGTGTAATTTTATATACAAACTTTAAAATATTAAATTTCACAAATTTCAACTAAGATATATATATATATATATATATATATATATATATTTTAAAAATATATATAAGATAAATAATTTAAACCTATGAAAGTTTTTTTTATTTTTTATTTATTTTAATATTTGAATTATAAACTTTTAAATTTTCTAACATATAAAGACCTAATATGTTACATATCTATAATATAATAGAATTTATATTTAATAAAATCACCAAAAATTATATCAAAATCATTAAAAATATATGTTCTTTCACAATATAAAAAAATAAATTGTCCTTTCATGTATGTTGCTCTTTCTAATTGTATATTGCCTTATTTTGTATTAAAATATTTTTTACTATATTGCCTTTTTACAATGTATGAAAATAAAATTTATTCCTCAATTCAAATTATAAGATGGCCTCACTTAAGAGTTGCTTGTAATTGGTGGTATGAAGTGAAGGAAACAAATAACAAGAAGAACAAAAAGAACAACCACAAAACAAGTAAAGTAAATGGTATCAAGCAAGTGCACAATTCAAAACTAGTTCATAGTTTGTTTATTTTATTTTCATCCAATAAAAAATAAAAATAAAAAATAAAAGTTATATTTTTGAGTAGATAATTTTTTTATCTTTCTAGTGATGTAAAAAATATGTAAATTTGAGTTATTATGAATAAGTTATGATAGTTCAAAGATAAAAGGTAAATAATAAAAAAGTTAAATAGAAAATTTTTACTTCAAGAATAACTTGCTTAATAGATCCTAAGTTTGAACCTCACCAAGGCTCACAAGTAGTGTATAAGGGTGTTCCAGAGAGGCCATGAGGCCTTAGTCTTATCCTTCTACCTACATCCAAGGTGCCACAATCCATATGGGACTTATGCACCTCCCTTCCTACAAGGACTACACTAGCTGCTGGTCCTCCTATTTTCTACCAGTAAAATTCATTTTTTTGCATTTTTGACTTCACCATAGTGTTCAAAAACATCCAATTAGCAGAGTAACCTTGTATGTCCTTCAAATCTTGCTCCATTTCTTTATAATAGCTCCGAAGGTGGGAAAACTCATTTTTACCAAAGTCTTTAAAATTATTTTAAAAATTCTTAAAAAAATCTAAATAAATTCTAAATAAATTTATAATATTTTTAAAATAACAATATTAATTTAAAAATATTTTATTCTATCTTGGTAATTTTTTATAATAATAAAATCAATTTAAATCAACTAAAAATCATATTTTTTACATAAATAATTAAAAAGATATGAGATTTATTTCTCATGCTTTTTTTTATCTATTAAATAATATTTATATATTTTTAATAAGTGGTACATAGTGATAGAAGGCTAATATAGATATTAGTCTCAATAATTAAATACTAATTCTTATAATTAAAAAAAATATACTAAATTAACTCAAATAATTGCCTGTAAGACTTACTAAGACTCCATTTCTTTTTTACTAATACTATTCTCCTTTATTTAATATCTTTTAAATACATCTTTACTTTATAATTATAATTTTGGCACTTTAGGATAAAAGAATGCATTTTAGGGTTTAGAGTTTAGGGTTTAGGATTATTTTAATGAGTTAATTTGATGACTTATATTATGTAAAAATATATATATTTTTTTAACATATGTTGTCTTGTTTTGTATCAAAATATTTTTTGAGTTCAACAATATGGATTTTTGCTAAGATATATATATATATATATATATATATATACACACATATATATACATATATGGATACTTATTAAATATATTGCTTGTCCAACCTCATTAGGTTGAAAGATTAACTTCTTTTTATTATATTTTATTTTAATCAACTCATTATTTTATCATTGATTTTATTAACCTATAATTTTTTAGGTAAAAAAAAATATATTTTTTAAAATATTCAATAAATTCAAATTTAATGAATTTTGTAGAAATTTAAATAATATTTGTATTTTTTTGAAAGAATAAATATGATTTTTGGTATTACAAGTATAATATTATTTCAAAATTAAGAAGTCTTACTCAATTGATTCTTTACTTCAAAATATCAATCTAAAAGTCCTAAAAGGAAAATGTAGGATAGAATGCATTTTTTTCTTACATAACATAAATAGTTTTGTCCTTCTATTTTTTTTAAAAAACCTGAAAAGGTGATTTTTATATTATATTTTTAGAAACATCAAAAGGTGATTTTTACAAAAATTCAAGAAGGTGTAGAAAAAAATGTTAGAAATAAATATTAAAAAATAAGATATTAAAACTTATGTTTGTTATAATTTTTAGAACCAAAATATGAGCTATATAAATATAATGAGCTATGTTCAATTTATAATAAAATAAATGTTAAATAATTGTTATAACTAAAATATGAGTTATAACTAAAATTTAAATTTATAATAAAATAATGATATGGTCCATTTCATGACTTCTTCTTACTATATACATTTTCTCTAAAGGCCAAAACTTCCAAAAACTAAATTTCTTCACCAAATAAGAAACATTTATAAAAAATTTATACCATGACTTTTCAAAATGGACTTCTAGATATAAAGACTCCTTTAACCATGGTAGGAAAGGAGACACAGACATTTGTGTGGGTGGTCCTCCCTCCCACCACTCTCTTGATCAAGACACTGGTCTCAAGCAGTAAAACAATGTTTTGAAGCCTGGAAGCCAGGCTGGCTGGCTCAATAGAGAGATGAATGGGCTGAATCTGCACAACTAAAACTCCACATTGTAGAGGACTGTTGCGTGAATGAAGGGTCTGTTGGTCACTGTGATGACCCTTTTTGCTTCCAAGACCAGGTTTAGGATCTTAAAGAGTATGGTATGCTCTCACAGTTGGTGCTTCTGAGTTTGGCAATTGGTCTTCATCCCAATCATTGACTGTGTATGCAAAGAAATGGATAGACTCCCTTGAACCAGGGCTCATGACTGTTTGATTAAAGTATCTTCAGATCAATATTCTAAGACTTTGCCATGGAGGGAGGGAGGGAGGGAGGGAGGGATCACTGTCAACCACCCCAACACTGTGCCACTCAATAACCAGCAAGTCACCCCCTTTCCCATAAGACTTTTGGGAAGGTTTCAGCTGCTACCTCAGCTTGACTTTGCAGTCCCCATGATTTAGAGTCAGCTGCTTTGCTCCTACTGTGCCCACCTTTGCACATTTGTAAGATGTGAAAGTCACTCATCACCATCACAGCTCACAGCCAAAGCCTCACCCACCAGACTTCCCATTTGGAAAAAGTTGACTTGCTTAGCTGTACCACCCATGAACATGCAGTACCCAGTTTTTTAAAAACAGTAAGAATTGTGCTTCACCATGAACACATGTCAAATCTGTTCAGTCAACACACAGATCTTTGATACCCTAAAATTTCTTAGAAATAAAACTTTACACATCACAAACTTCCCCTTGGCAAAGTTCACCCCTTGAAAGCGCATTGATCTGTGTATGTGAAAAAATAAATAAAAAAGGAAAGAAAAGAAGATCTATTTGAACTTAATATGGGTTTATGTTCAAAGTTCTCAATAACTATTAATTTGTGGTTAAATCTGATGAGATTTTGGGGTGGTTATGCCACTATCTGTAAAGGTGATTTTTGAAATTGCAAATAGTAGCATATTGTTCAACTACAACAAAATTTACCAGCAGATGAAGCTCTTGATTGACTTTGATTTCTAACCATTTTATGTCCCTTCCAACTTGAATACCAGTATGGAGGAAGGAAAATCTAGGCCAAAAAATGGTGTACAGAGTGGATGCACCTGATACTTAGTACAAAAAGAATCAGTATTAATATGCCAATATGTCACCATGATTTTAAAAATCTGTGCATGTTCATTTGTACAAAATAAAATTTGGTTAAAAATTTATTTCAAATATAACCACAAAACACAATAAAATCTATCACTAAATTAATTAGTTAAAAAAAATGATCTTCCTTACTTATTATACAATAGAAAATAACTATGACAAATTTAAATGATGGAAACAATGTTTTAGGACATATATTAATATATATTTACAATCCAATTAAAATAACTTAAATCATCTTGCTGCAATATGAAACAAGTATAACATATCACTTATTTAAATGAATATATGTAATAATGTGTCATTGTAACATCTATTCCACATGTTGGCCAATCTCAGCATGTTGTTTGTGTACAAAACAAAGCAATCATTCTTTTAAAATCAAGTTTTTTCCAACTTAGGATACTATTGATTTTTCTCTGCTATAAATGAGTTTGTAAGTTGGGTTGTGTCTTGTACAAGGTAATGGGTAAGTTAATTACTGTATTTACATTGTCAACTCATACTTTGCCTGTATCATAGTTCACTTGCTTCATTCAAAGTTGGTTTCTCATTTGCAAATGTACCAGAAAGGGAACATCTTCTGTTTTATTTTTGGAAAAATGATATTTCTTTGGTGCAGGGAGGGCAGTGTGTTGAATGCTGTAGAAAGGAGGGAACTGGAGTGGCTTAACCACCCTCCAGTTGGGTGTTTCATATGGCATTTGGGTGGCAGGAGGAATGCAAAAGGAGGGAGGACTGAGGGGTAAAGCAACAATTTGTTATCATAGCAGGGCTAAGATGGAGAAAGTAGGGTGGTAGTAGCAGTAGTAGGAGAGAGGGAGGCAATTCTGTCACAATTTCTGCTTGTCCTTTGCACATCCAGCTGACACGAATGAATGAATGAATGTGTGTGTGTGTTTTAGCAGACTTGTCCAGCCCATGGCCACTTCCCAATCTTGTGCACACAAAAGTTCATCTGGTTGGCAGCCAAGACTGACCTACGCTAACCAACTTCCATCCAATGAATGGTTAGGAATATGGATGAAAAGAGGATGACAAACATGTACATCCCACATGTGTTGCTGGCTAGACTTATTTACTAAGGTCCAGGAGATCAAATTTAGGGTCAGACAGTTCCAAGAATAGTGTGATTCAAGGGGTGTTAGAATGTGAGAGGAGACAACTTTCATCCAGGAGGCTGAGCAAGAGGGTCAATTGCAAAGCGGTCTCCCTGCATGGATATGGAAGTCCTGTAACACAAAGGGGGGACTGAATCTCATGGTGCCGCTTCCCTTTCTTGTGGGTATAGAAAGTCACCTGCCATGACATTGTGCAATTCCACTCCCCCACTAGCGCCCCCTCCTTTCCCTTCCAATCCCCTCTCCCCCGTATATTTCAGGTGTGTGTGTGTGTATATATATATATATATATATATGTGCGTGTGTGTGTGTGTAAGAGAGAGCGGGGAGCTCCTGAGCCAAATCATGAGCCAATCACTCCATGCATACACCTAGACGTCACCTGTACAGTACGGTGTAGAGATCTTCTGTGTGGGGTTGCGGTGGGACCGTGAGAATACTCTTCGACACGGCTTTAGGGTTCCACCGTGGACCATCCCTGCGGAGATGGTAATAGAGCGTGGCACAGTAGAGTTCGGCACTGACACAACGCGCGCATCGTGCCCGTTTTTTCGCAGTACCTCCTTCTGAGATGCCTCGCTATCTCGTCAATGAGCAATGCGGTGCAGGTTTAGGGAATCAGCCGACGTTTCTTGTGATGCAGCAGAGAATCTTTGGATGGCTCCGTAGGGTAGTGGTGAAAGTGGAGTGGTTACAGTACTGACTCCCCTGTGAACTGGAGTTGAGTCATAGTCGAGACGCAGCTGCGAGGAAGATCGGCGTTCTTGCTGGATTGTCAGCCCGCGATTGCGTGATGTGATTCGCGAGTAGTGCGGGAGAGGTTTTTGTTCATGTGGAGGTGGTGGTGCTGATGACAAGGCTTGAGAATTGACTGCAGCTTGGGGATCTTGAGGAAGGTGCGTGGTCATACTTTCCAGCTGAGCCTTCAAGTATAGGTGTTTTGTCACGTGGTGTGTATTGTGAGAATGTCGAGTTGGGGTTTGCGTTTGCGTCTTATTTGAGTCTGCAATTGGTTCCGCAGGTGGCTGGCATTTAGAATGGTAGCAGTTATGAAACCTCGTTTGCGTGGAGGTTTGAGTCATTGGATGGCTGATGTGTGTATCCTCGCTCTTTTGCTAGAATCTCGGGTGTGTAGGTACGAACATCCAGGTTAGCGGTTTTTAAGGTGAATTGCGGGGCCTTCTTGGGTCTCATCTGTGCGCTTGGTTTCGGCTGCATAGCTTTCACATTTGTACGTGGACCTTTTGTGTAGTCTAGTTTAAAAAAAAAAAAAAAAAACTTACACCAATTTTCTGTTGAAGTTGACTTAGTACATGCATACGGTTATTAATCTAACCCTTCCCCTGCCGTTTGTCTCCGTATATCTTTGCATAGAAGTTTATTCGAGCACTTGGAGCTTGACTATTTTTCTTCATGTGTACATCCGATCCATGGTTGCCATTGTGAGTGTCGCTAGTTCACCCCTACTTTTATTTCATCGTGACGGAGGAAGAACGTAATGCATTGTTCTCCGTCTGCTCCAAGCTCGGAGGTCCGCAGTCTTTTTGTTTTATGCATATAAAAGTGTGTTCGTTTCTGATCTCTCTCTCTCTCTCTCTCTCTCTCTCTCCCTATATATATATATATATATATATATCCACACACACATACATACACACACATACATACATGTATATTGTTTGTTTGTTTGTTTGTTTTTCTTTACTGTTGTTAATCGCTTATAAGTATCTCAGAAGAACTTTGGAAAGGGTCTAGTGCCAGATCATTGTTGGTAGTTTGTGAAATAAATTTCATCTTCGTTTATAAATAACCGTCCGTGTTCGTAAGCGGAGGTGACTTTGTTTCTAGCTCGTCACGTCAATGCACGATAATGTTAAGTCCTATTCTGTGGTACTCCGTCTCATCGTCAGCTCGTGGAAGGATTCAGTCCTCACCACACACATTTCATTCTCACATTGTGACCTTGAAAGGAGGATTCAGTAGATCCATGATATGATTTTGAAGTAATGGAATGTTTCTGTTTGTGCAGCTCTGCGTTATTTCTCCTGATAGCGGATTGGAGCTTCTGTAGTGATCCTTATCAACGCAACTGTATTCGGGAGCATGTAATGAAACATGAAGTTCTTTATTCAGCTCAGTCATGTTAGGGAGGGTGAGAAGTGAAGGTCAATACGCCTGTCACATTCTCGCATGTAAGGGGCGTCGCTGTTATAAGCGTCTCGGTTAAGTTCTTCATGGCGTTTAGACGGGGTGTACCATCTGGCTTGCCGACAAGAAACAATAATGTCAAACATGGGGCGTGTAGAGTCTCTGTTATTGCGCTCCTACTTGTCTCCGTTTGTGCCCCCCTTGTCATTATAGCATCGAGGACGACAAATCTTTTCTCCGCAGGTATTGCGAGTATACAAATTCTACAGAGTTTGAAACTGTGTTAGTGCCTTAGTGGCGAGCTGCTTGCAATTGTTAAACCCGAGCATTCTACTTTTTCTTGTGTTTATTTTCTGATTCATCAAACGGTGGTGGTTCAGAGAATGGGTGGCATACCGTGCTTCCTTCATGTTTTCTTCTGGTGTAGCGATTTTTGAACCTTTTAAAATTAATTATTACTATCTATTTAGAAAAATCATTTGAATTATTGGGTTGCTCTATGTGCAGGATCAGCTTCCGACAATGCAGCTTTCTCGGTATGTAGCATTTTCCTTCATGATGTGGTTTTATCACTGAGAAGAAGTGTTTCACTCGCAGGCAGTGACTATTATGTTTTGTTTCAACCGTCGCGGAACTGGGATGCCTAAGTTGACAATTTTTTTTATATAATTTACTAAAACTATGTGTACGCTGTAGACAAGAGCAGAGGAAATGAGAAGGCGTACTGCTCTGGAAGCCATAGATGCCTTGTTCCCGAAAGAGGTAATGTAGCGGCTGTACAATTTGGAAGAAGTCTGGTTAAATCCAGTCTTCTTTTTATCATGCATCCTCGAGTGTAATTTGCTTTTTTTTTTTTTTTTTTTTTTTTTTTTCTAAAATTCTTGTTAACTTTCTTCCTTTCTTAACTTTGTAAACTTTGTGATTAATCTTTGTTATCTCTGCCCCAACTCTATGTGGATCTTGTTATGAAATCCTGTATTCGCTTGTTTTCTATGTAGGTGCTTGATATTGTTTCTGCGAATCCAGAAGATAATGAACCATTGAATCTCAACGTTATCCTCACGGATTTGTCTTCATCATGGGTGCAAGAGGAGAGCACTTTCATGACTAGAAAGTCTAGCTCTTATCAGGTACTTTTAGAACTGGGAGCGCATATGACTTCTGTTGTGGTACTCCCGACCAATACATAAGATGTTCACTTCTTGCATATTTAATGCAATGCTCATCTGTTCTGCATTTCGACGTTCATAATTTCTTCTATGAATTATTAATGCTCTCCTGTCTTTAGATTTTGTGAACCCGTTTGCTACTTCTCAAGGTGTCAACTCAATGCCCTTTTCAGAATTCTCAAGTTGTTTCAGAGGACTATATTAAGAGTAAGGATCTCGAGATCAAAGAGTCTGAGGGTAAGGAATATGATGTGAAAGAAGGCACTGAGGCTCCTAAGGCTGGGGAAAACTCAACCATCATTGCAGAGCGCAAGGATCTTGAAATTTCCGATGCCAGAGGTACCCTTGCATCGAAGACTTATTCAATATAATTTTAAGCCTTAAGTAGCTTGCATTGTTTAGTCACGCTATGCAAGTGCCATTGTAAATATGACCATGTCATATCATTTACCATAGTACTTACGAAAGATAAATGTGTCACTTTATACACTGTTCGCAATGCTGATGTCTTGACGTGTTCTTTAACGGCATTGTTGCAGGTAACGGCATCGTACAATTCGTTCCAAATCAGGATGATGAAGTCACAAAACTAGCTAGAAAGGTCTGGGTTACTAACTATAAAATTATTTCGGATGAAAATGTCTTTCTGGTACTTATTATACCACTGTAACTCGTGACACAGTTGTGATACATATCTGGGCTTTGCTCTGTTGTTCTCATGTCCATGAACAGTGGATGCATAGAAGCCTTCAAATTCCACGTTTGTTTCATCTGGCCTTGTTGCTTGCCTAATTTATTATTTTTAATCTAAGGTTTGAGATTAAACATGCTAGCACAAGTGGTATGATGTAACAAGCTTGTGATCGAAAGTAGCCTCACTGTTCACTGGTTGTTTAGTTTGTGTACATTATTGAGAAGACAAGGTTTGACCTGGCAAGGTTTGTTCTGCTGTTGCAGCAACAAAGACTAGCAAGGCAACAGCAGAGGCTCATAGCGTTGATACAGCACGATCAAGAGCAAGTTCGGAAGCTGGAAGCTGAAGCTATAGAGAAGTCAAAAGTAGTGACTAATAATATCACTGCCAAATACAGCGTCTGGAGGCGGGATCCCGACTATGAAAACCCTGACGCTTTGGCCAGGTTGATGCGGGACCAATTGATAATGGCTCGAGTATATGCATATATAGCTCAGTCTCGAGGGCACTATGAACTTGTCAGGGATCTGAAGCTTCGAATCAAGGAACATACGCTTACACTTGGTGACGTGACTTCCGACGCTGAGCTCCCACCTGGGTGAGCCAAGTGTCACTGTTTGCCTTTGACTATCCTGTCATGAAAGTGATTTTAGCCCTGTGTAGATCTGTTCATCTGCAATTAGTGACAGGATTGCACATAAATATTATGAGTTTAGGGTATGTTTTTCTAGCGTTTGATTTGGTAACTTTTGCTACCAGGTTCAGGGGTTACGGATTTCCTTTAGAGTGTTGTTGGCTTTCGCAATCCACTTCGGTGCTTAATTTATGCTGCAAACACTCAGAAAGGACGCACCATGTATCTGCTTGTAGGGCTGATGAGAAAATGAAGCTCATGGGTGAGCTTCTACTTCAAGCGCGAGAAAAGGATTACGACAAAGGCGTCATGGTCAAGAAGCTGAGAGCCATGCTTCAAGCAGCTGAGGACACTGCCCGCTCGCTGAAAAAGCAGGGCACTTTTTTGAGTCAATTAGCTGCTAAAACTATCCCCAAGGGACTCCACTGCTTCTCTCAAAGGCTGACAGTAGAATTCTACGCCCTTGCATCAAAATATCGGGAGTTCCCGGATAAAAATAAATTGGAAGATCCTACTTTGTTCCACTATGCTCTTTTCTCTGACAACATTTTGGCAACAGCAGTTGTGGTGAACTCCACTATTACCAACGCGAAGGTATGCCTTTCCTAAACAGCAGAATCCAAATTTTTCAGTTTACTTATGAACATTTGAACGTTTTCTTGAAAAATGGGACTACTTTTATCAGCTTTTGCTACATAGATCTTGTGGGGGTAGGCGATATTTTGGCATGTATCCACAGGTTTTGTATGCTACAATTGTAGGTATAATCTTTCGCTGCATATTCCAACTGCATTTACTGGCAGGTTGCTGCTGACCCAATCAGCTTCAGAATAGTTTAAAGCTCTTACACCGCATATGTCGATTTTCTTTTTAGTTTCAGCAGTTTGAGAATAAGGTTCTCTGTTATGTTGCAAGGCCTAAGAGTTATCTGCTGTTGCAGGATCCCAGTAAGCATGTCCTTCATGTTGTTACAGACAAACTGAACTATGGGGCCATGCGCATGTGGTTCTTGCTCAACCCTCCCGGTGCTGCTACCATCCAAGTTGAGAGTGTAGATGATTTTAAATGGCTGAATTCCTCCTATTGTCCAGTGTTGAAGCAGCTGGAGTCAGCTGCCATGAAGGAGTATTACTTCAAGGCCGATAACGCAAACACACTCGCTGCGGGAACTTCAAACTTGAAGTACAGGAACCCGAAGTATTTATCTATGCTCAATCACCTGCGATTCTATCTACCAGAGGTTTACCCTAAGCTGGATAAGATACTTTTCCTGGATGACGACATTGTTGTACAAAAGGATCTCACAGGGCTTTGGGACATTGACTTGAAGGGGAATGTTAATGGGGCTGTTGAAACTTGTGGTCCCAGCTTTCATAGATTCAATACATATCTAAATTTTTCCAATCCCCTCATTGCCAGAAACTTCAAACCAGATGCTTGTGGTTGGGCCTATGGGATGAACATTTTTGATTTGAAGCAATGGAAAATTCAAGACATCACGGGCATTTACCATAAATGGCAAAGCATGGTACGTGAACCTCTGATTTCCATATATCCATGAGCAAACATTACTTTTAAGTGAATCATTTCTAAGTGATTGTGCATATTAGTTGTGCTTCAATATTCTTTTGGAGGTTAGTTTGGTTGAATTAAGAGTACTAATTTTCACTTCAATTCTTTTCTATTATTTTTTACATGCATACTGTTAGACTTATTGAAAGCTTTTACTTTATCTGGCAAAGTTTGCTAATATCAGTCTGACAATGCAGAATGAGGAACGAACTTTATGGAAGCTTGGGACTCTACCACCAGGCCTTATCACGTTCTATAAGCTGACACAACCTCTGGAAAAGTCATGGCACGTCCTTGGATTAGGCTACAACCCAGCCATCGAAGAAACAGATATCGAATCTGCTGCAGTCATACATTGGAACGGGAATATGAAACCATGGTTGGAAATCGCTATTTCAAAATTTAAGCCATATTGGTCGAAGTATGTAAAGTATGATCATCCCTTCCTGCAACAGTGCAATATCAATGAGTGAGGCCTTGACTGTTCAAGAAAATGTACCGAAAGCCTGTTCGCAGGAAGCGCATAATCTTGTCTGAAATTGCTTATGGGGTAGGGCATTAATGCTTATATTGCAGAATTTACAACCCCATAAAATAATTGCCTGGAGAATTTAGAAGTAGGGATGAGGAAACCTCACGACTTCCCCAGTTAATTACACATTTTTTTCTTTACTTCATAGATTCGGTTGACAAACTAAGTAATGTAGTATTTCCAGCTGACTTGAGATGAACTACTTTCTCTAGGCACGCTATTAGTGATAGTGATGATCTTTGGTGGGGTGTCAGAAAATATATGATTTTTCATTAGAAGATGACTGAAGAATACTGGCAATAGAAGCTTAATTAAATGTTAATATTGTGCAATTCTGAAGATTGGGAGGTGCTTGCTGTTAAAGATAATTGACTAAGAATAAGTAAAAACTTGTAGGTGAGGTATTTCAGAATTTATGATATTTCAAGTTTTCTTGGAATTGAATTTTTTGGAATTGAATTACTATCATGGGCAAATTCTGATTTTGTGAGACAGTAAACAAACAAGTAAGGTGTTAAGCCTTTTAATAAAGTAGGATTGCAATAAGTAGTAATGCAAACATTGGTGATAGCTGGTTCTTTATGTAGTATACACAGTGTAGCAACAATACCAGCATTATATGACTTCTTTTCAAAGATAATAAAAACAATTTAAAAATATATTGAATTTTAAAAATCAAATGTTAAATTTTATGTGAAATGGAATTGGAAAAAATAAAATCAATAAGATAATTAAATACAAATTATATATATTAAATAAATTATAATACATGTCTATATTATTTTAATAATCAAAAGTAATATATAAAAACATATAAGATAGATAGTATCAAGGACATAAATCTAGAAAAAGCTTTGAAAAAACAGTACACTCTTGTGTCAATATAAAGAGAGAATGTAAACAAAGAAGAGATAGATATAAGATAAAAAAGAAATTTAAAAAATATCTATTGCCAAATAGAAAGAAATTGTAGACTTTTGAACCAAGACTAGAATATAAGAAAGGCATTGATAAGATTAAGAATGGCCTTTGTCTTGCCCTCATCTATAATAATTATGAAGAGGACCTAGTAGAAGCTTCCTAAGGACTACAAGGCTTGTGATCCAAACATCCAATTTGTAAGTTGTTTTCAATATGGCTTCCTGAAAACAAAAAACTTATAAGATAAGTTTCACTAGCCACATGGAATATCTAAAAGAATCTAAAGATTTAATATATATATATATATATATATATATATCTAAAAAACTTCTTTAATATATATATTTTTTGAAGAGACTATCTACCTAATATATTTTTATCCACTTCTACTTACTTCTGTTTATTTAAGTAATATTAGTATCTATTATATTATTCTCTCTTTTCTTCCTATTCTCCTTTTTTTTTTATAGAGATGAATTCTACAAATAGAGGTCAAATTGTTTTAGAAGTTAACAAAGTCCAAAATATATCAAATGCTAATAGTAATAAATCATGATGTATGTTTTATACAAAAGTGGTTGATAAGTCCCTTCAACCATTAATAATGTTTTATATTAAAACAAGAAGTTCATACAATTATTTGATTAATATTAAGGCATTCATAGCTACTTTTAAACAACACATATTAAATACCATCAAGTGTTTTATATCATCTTACTTTTAATGGTTGGTCTTTGATTTTGATAGATATTGTCAATAAAAAATAAAAACTAATTTAGACACATTTGTAAGATTTTTAGATGGCTTCCATATATGTTTATTAGTATTATTTGTGTACCAATGTACAAGATATTTTAATTTATTTTGGCATTGTTTTAAATTCAAGACTTTTAATATTTCACAATCTTGGTTGTTATTTATTTCGATAGGAGATAGTGGTAATTGCTTCCTTCTTTGTATGTTGATTATAATATAAGGCTCAATAAAAATATACATGAAATATAAGATGAATCTTTATTGATTGTGGTAATTGTAATCAATATGCAATTAGAATAATCTATTTTTGAATATTAAATAGGCCAAGTCTATGATAATTCAATTTGCTACAAGGTTAATTAGTTTGGACATTATAACAAGGTAATCATCTTTTATTATTAGTTTTGAGTAAAGATTTTTTTTATTATTTTAAAATATTAATATTAAAATTTTATTATTTAAAAGCTATCTTTAGCTATATCTTTGTTAATATGTGAAGTTCTACTATTTTATTTATAATTTCTTTTTTTGCTGGATTTTTTAATTAATTTTTTTTAAAAATAAAATTTTGAATGATAATCATAATTGGTAAAAAATGGTATTTTTTTATTAATAAATATTATTTTAAAAAACTTAATTATTTCTTTATTCCCAATAGTTTTGATTATGTAATCCATCATTACAAAAATAGAGTTGTAAAAATTTTAAATTGAAAGATCTATTATAAATTTGATTAAAATAGATGATCATATTTATTTTGGAATAAATAAATTTTTAAAAAATATATAGAATTAATAATGTGGAGACTTTGCTCAAGAATAAGTGTTATAAGATTGAATAAATGTTTTGGTAACTTTTCACATTTAAGGCTACTACAAATCTTTCAAAATAAGATTCAAAGTTTTATTATATAAAAAATAATCTACTATATGAAAGTTGTGTTGTCTTTGAAGTACTCATAATCAAGCTTGAACTTTTAAAATATATACATTTATTAAGGTGATCATAAATATTATTTTTATTATCTAAAATAAAAAGATCTATTGATTTACTTAAACAAATTTTGTAAAAAAATAGTATCAATTAAAATTAATGGCTTTATAGTTCAAATATGTAATTGTTATGGTTTTAAAAAGATATTATTGATTATATGTGGCATTTTATTTTTTTAGTGTAAGATTAAAAAAAAGTATAAATAAGATATTCAATAAACCTTCTTGTGATTAATATATAATATGATTGGATTTGAAGGACCTTCTAGATAATGATGCCATTCTTAAAATAAATCCACAAAAAGAAGAAGTTTTTATTATTATGAAGTTTTTTAAAGTAAATAAAAATAAAAAAATAATTATTAAATAGTAACTAATTTAAGGCTTTTACTACAATAGATTGTTAGTTGTTAATGGCCTATTATAAATGAATTAATCAAGTAAGTGATGTAATGTGAGGAAAAAATCATCTAACAATCCAAATTACAAGGTGGCCTTAATTGAGAGTTATTTTTGTAATTAGTGGTGTGATTTAAAAAGTACAATCAATAAAAAAGAAAGAAGAGAGTAAGAAAAGCAAACAAAAGAGCAATTAAAAAAAATATATATATTAAAACTATACACAGTTTATTTATTAGATTTTTACTTAATAAATGGTATAAGATGAAAGTAAAAAATAGATATTTGTATAATTAATTCTTCAATATTTCTAATACCATAATAAAAAAATAAATTTAAATTATGATAAAAAAGTTATGATAATTTCAAATAAAAAATTTAAAAATAAAAAAATTAAGAAATTGGAAATTATCTTAAGAATAATTTGATTATGTGATTAAAAATTCAAGCTTCACTGAGGCTCACAAGTGGTGTATTGAGTGTGATAGAGGAGCCACAAGATAAAGTCAAATTTGCAAAAACTATGCTTCTTTTATCTACTAACTATTATTTGTAAATTTCTAATAAAAAATACATATAAGTAAGAGACTAATTTAGATATTGGTCTCAAGAACTAAACATAAATTATCACAAAGAAGATAAAATATTAAATCAACTAATATAATTGTGTCTCAGACTTATTGAGATTCTAATTTTATAATTTTTTTATTTAACATGATTCTTGTAATTTATAAAATCTTTTAAATTCTAATAAATACTAAGAAATTCAAATAAATTCTAAAATTTAAATTTTTTATATAAAAAATATTTAAATACTAATTTGAATGAATCCATCAATTAAGTTATATTGGTGGTATTTACATATGACAACTCTAATTATATAATAAGTAAGATTGTTGACTTTTGGAACGTGAAATTAAAATAAAATTATATTGTGTTGTATGTAATTTAGCTTGGGAATGCACTAAGTATTTGATAATAGAAGAAAATTTTCTAAAGCCTACAAATCTTTTTATAATTAAAATTAAAATGAGGTGTTTAGAAACATCCTTCTTGAAAATCTTAATCCTCTTAGAGACTTTAAATTTAAGAGATTCTAAATCCCATTAATCTTAACTCTTACATCCTATTAATTTTAAATAATTATTAAATAAATCTTCAATAAATATTTAGAAATTTCTCAAGAAATTTTAAACAAACTTAATAAATTCTAATAGAATTTAAACAAACTTAATTAAATCCTAAAAAATCATAAATAAATCTTAAAATAATCTCAAAAAGATCTTAATCAAATTATAAATTTTTTCTAAAAAAACCTCAATAAATCCTAAGAGAAATATAAAAAATCCTAAAAATATTCCAATTAAATTCTAAATTTTAAACAACAAATTTTAATAGGATACAACTCCTAAATGCCTTATTAGATCAACTTCTAATTTTTTACACCATTAGAAATATATATATATATATATATATATATATATATATATATATATAAACAAATAAAATAAGCTAATAATTTTAAAAAAAGATTCAACTTATAAAGTGAAAGATAATGCAATAGAACCTCTAATATTGATACTTAGTTCTCCACTCCAAGATTAATAAAGAACTTCAATAGCAAAATCTTATAATTTTATTGTGAAATTTTTTAAAAACTTTGCATATTACTTTAATATTGCATCTTTTATTAATTTCTAAAAACTTTTTTTCATCCAAAGCTCTAAACTTTAGATTTACAAGAATAAATAACTAATCTCAATTTGCCCTTTTTCAGCACCCTCTTATATGTATAGACCAATATCTTACAATTGAATGATTAAAATCATATCAAAATTAAGAACCAAGTTGCTTGCTCATACATCTACATATTCAAAAAAATTTAATTATAGACTAATCTTAAATTTTAAAAATCCTAAGTACGAATTATACTAAATTCATTATCTTTCATAATGCAATACTTACAAACCTTGTTTTTCCTTCCTACATAGAAGAGCTTCTGTATATTAATACTCTAAGTTCTTTTATACTCTTAAAAATGTCTCAAAACCTTCTTTCTAAGAAAATGTGAAAGAAGTACTATGACATATTATTTAGTTTAGGATTTAAAATTACAAGAAGATCCTATAGATTTTTGATTTTTGATTTTAATTTTTTTTGATATAACCTACTTCTTCCTCCTTCCTATCTTTAATATTTATAAATATAATAATATATTTAGAATCCTATAAAATACTTAGATTTAAAGATATAAACATACAAGTTTTATAACAAATATGTATATGAAGAAATTAAATTTTTTTTGGTATGATTTTATTTTTTTATAATTTGATGTACAATATATTTTAGGAATTAATAATAATATTTTATAATAATAATATTATGCTAAATCAAGTTCCTAAACATAATTTAAACCATTTATTTTCTATAAAAATATAAATTTGAAACCTTCACTTGATATATCTATGTTGTTTTTATAATCTTTTAATTATATAATATTAGATTAATTAATCCTTCTTCTACATCATATAAGTACTTGAATAAATAAAAGCTCAAGTATATAACTAACTTCTAATGCATAATGCAAGATTATTGACTCAATTAACTTTTGGTTGTGTTAAGAAGTATTTCTAACATAGATTTGAAATATTGGTTAAAGACCACGCTTTAGCAAAAGGTTACTAAAGGTGATTGGGATAATTATAAGAATTATATAAAAGTATTGTAATAGTAGGATACAAATAAAAATTCAAAGCATACTTGCTAGTTGGTAAGTTTGACAATTCTAGATATAATTATCAACTAAGTAGAGGTACTAATAATAATAATAATAATATTAAATAAAAACTCATGTACATTGATTAATGCAATATTATATATAGGTTTTAAATTCCAAGGTTCTTATATGAATCTAATTTAATACCTAATATTATAATCCAATGAAAATCTAAGATCCTATTTATATATCATTTAGAGCTAATTTTATTATATATTTTTTGAAATTTCACCAAACATGTCCATAAGCTATAGAGATAACCAATGCCTTGCTTATACAACTTGGTGCATTTGTAATTATATTCTAGTATAATATAATTAAATCCTAAACTTTAAAATCTTATTAAGATTTACAAAGATTTTTTTATGACTTGGAATTTTTGTGATCATTTGATGCTTTATAGATCCACATGTATGTATCATGGCTATATAAGATAGAAATACCTTAAATCAATTTGTTAAGTTGTTTTGCAATAATAATGATATAATTAAAGTATTATTTTTTTTTAATAAAAAATAATAATCAAAAAGAATAAAAAATTTAATATATTTTATTTCCAATAATATAATGATAACAAATTTTTATAACATATATCTGGTTGTTATATGGATTCATTATAAATTAATATGTAGGTTTATCTATAAATATTTGCTTGTTTCTTCTTAAATAAAAACTAATTCAAGGAGGCAATTGATTGGTAAGAAATTGATTTAGAATCACACTCTTAATCATTCTAAGATTATTCTATAGATTGGTAATAGAATCATTATTGGTTTAAAGTACTTTTACCTTAGATAGACAAGATTGAAAGCCTTATTTTTGCTACTTGCAGCCTGGCTAGTATGCAATGTAGATAGGATTGAAATCTTTTTGTGCACTATTGATAGCCTTGTGAATCAACATCAAATCAATTCTTGTTGCAAAAATTTCAGGTTTGTCAATAAAAGTATACTAGCAAGCTTTATTGTAAATATATGTTTTTAAAATCACTAGCTAGATACTTTCTTTTATTTATTTATTTTGTTTAACTTTTATATTGCTAATTTTCCTATATTATGGATTATTATATTTTATTATTATCTTTATATCTTTCAACCTCATTAGTGTCTAGCTTGTTAAAAAATTTAGAATAATAGTATATTCTTGGTGTGGTATAGGAGAGATATCTACGTAGAAAAAGAAGAGTGTCTACATAAAAAAAAAAGTGTCCACCTAATAGTTTTCTTATTTTATCTCTTGTATGCTTTTTTTGATCAAATTTATTATTTGTATCAATAATAATAAGCAAAGTAGGATTGTAGATACTTAAACATATACTCACTAATATGACAATTTGTAGCTTATCTATAATTGGAATATATGCAAGTGAGGTCCTTCTCCTCTTGAAACATTTCTTTTTAAAAATTTGGAGATATACAAGAAACCAAGCTTTAATCTTAAACTATTCTAGCTGATTACTATACATCTTCATTGATTTTTTTACTTAGTTTTTATCAAATATTTATTCAATTGGCTTGGTTCCAACAATCTAATGATTCTTTGTTTTCTAATCACATTCTTATAACTTGATCTAAGATTGTGCATGAATATTGTAAACATGAGCCATTCTTATACTTCCAATATAAATTTGATAAGTTTCAATATGTTATTTAATATTATGTTTATTAAATTGGAATTTTTTATAATCTAAAATTATTTTTTTATTTTTAGAATATAAATTATATTCAATGATTTTAAAAGCTTTAAATTAAGTTAGAATTATTTTAGATAAAAATAAGTAAAAATGAACATTAATGTTAGGACATATAGAATGGATCCTATTGGTTTTTACAACATTCTATACTATTTGCTTTTAATTTTTACAAGTACAATATTTAGCTCATAGTGTGGTAACCTTTAAATACAATAAAATTAATTTATACTCTAATTTTTTTTTAAATTGAAGAATAATAAATATATCCAATTCCATCATATGATGATAAAGGATATAAAAATAGAACTTAAATTTTGTATTCATAATATATATTTATAATCATTGTTTATTATATAATAATTTATATTTATATAAATAATACAAATGATTCATTCTCCTCTTATAAAAAGAATTTTACAAAAAAAAGATTTTAAAAAAGAATGAGAAGCTTATCCATCTCATTTTTAGATCTTTGTTGGCTAATAAATTTTAATATAATTTGTAATAAGGCTTATATTTAGATTTATAAAAAATATATATATATATATATATATCTATATATATATTTAAAAAATCAAAAAGTCTTACATAAAAAAAAAACCTCTATGTGTTTCGTTACAAACAATCCGTAATGAAGTAATAAGTAGATATGCATCATAAAACTACACAATTTTGTATCTTCTAAAATTCTATGCTAATAAATCTTATGTACAACCTACACACCTTGCCCAAATAAATAATGGTATTATCTAAAATATATGTACAAAAACATAATACAAAACAAGGGCAATAGATAAAACTCTAAATTCATTTTTCTATTTTATAACAATCACTATTTCTATTTATTTTTGTATATATTGAAACGCATTGAAACTTATTTCTTTGCAATTATTTTTTGAAGTTTTTAAAGCCTTTGCTATGAATTATCCTAACACTTAAATTATTATAGAAATATTATAAATTTAGCACTTTGAAAGGCTGTATCATAACAATGATAATATAAAAATGATATTTTGATACTATGATTGCAATTAAAGTTTCTTCAAAGGCACTTAGGTGCAATAGGCTACAAGTAGACTTTGAAGCAATAAATCTCTAATTTGACAATCATCAAAGCTAGAATTGATCCAATTTCTATAATAAAAATTCTATTTTCAATCAATTATATCTTTTATCTTTTTTTAGAATAATTTATGAATTTTCATATTATTTTTTTTATTACAAGAATTTTTTTTATAATAATATCTTTTAAAATATAAATTAGTAAATATTATATTTGAAATTAAACCATGAATCTAGTTGTGATTCTCACATAGAATATTGCTTCCTCTAGCAAATAAATACCCATTGCTTTTGAATACTTAGTATTAATTACAACACATCTATTGTATTATTTTGTAGATTTTTTAATATTTTTGGTTTTTGCTATATAACCTTATAATTTTAGAATAATTCTAGTATAATGATATTTTTAAGACTTGTAATCAAGAATTAGTCTATAAAATAAAAGATTAAAAGATGATTTATAATTTATTAAAGATTAATTCATATCCAAGACCATTCTTTGATAACATACACAAGTATTGTTTTGTAACAATATGTGGCTACTAATTTATTTTGTCAATTTGAAGTTGACTAAGATTTTAGAAGAAAAATATAATTTAATTTGGAGACCAATACATTGTTGTGTAATGACATGGCCATTAGATGAAAGAGAGAGGGAATAACTATAATATATAGGAGCTCAAATAGAAAAATTTGATGATAAAATTTAAAATTTTATAAAAATCTTAAGTCATCAAGAGGTACATGTCAAGACTAAGTATAAATCCATGGAGAAAAAGGTTAAATCAATGGCTTTGCCATTACCATTGGATTGTGAAGAAAAAGTGAAGGTAGCGTCTACACAATCAAATTTAAGGGATCCTAGGAAGATAGGGCATGAATTTATAGATACTATATTAGATAGATTAAAAGTTGGATGTGAAGGATTTTTGACAAAATGTTAAGAAGAATATTTTAGAAAAATGCTTTCACAATATAGAAAGGCTTTTGCATTTGAAGTATATGAAATTGGATGTATTGATCCAAGTATTGTAGCACCTATGGTTATTTTTACTATTCCTTATGAATTATAGAATTTGTGGCCAATTTCAATGCCAAAAGCACATTTATCCAAATTGGTAAGTTTATTCAACAAAAAGATTAAAATAGAGATTTTAGAACCATCTATTGCACCTTATTCTAATCAATGGTTTTTAGTACCAAAGAAAAATGGAACAATGAGATTTATATAAGATATACAATTTGTGAATAAAGTGATTATTAGAAATATGGATTCAAGTCTAATTGTGGATGAATTTGCAAAAGCATTTGCTAGAAGAATAATCTATTCAATGGATGATTTTTATTCAGGATATGATCAATTCTAATTGGCATTACAAAATAAAGATTTAATTACTATGAAGACTCTACTGGATTTACTAAAGATGTGTATATTGCCTCAAGGGGCTACTAATTCAGTAGCTCATATGATAAATGCAATGGACAAAGTATTAAGGGACTTTATACTAGAAAAGACTATGCCATTCTTAAATGATATTTCAATTAATGGATGTGCAGAAGAGGAAAAAGATGAAAGATTGGATCAAAAGAGTAATAAAAGATTTGTTACAAATCATATTATTGGTTGTGAAAAGATTTTATCACAGTTGGAAGAGGTACATTTGACCTTATCAGGTACTAAATCTATATTTGGGATAAATAAGATACTTGTTGTTGGGCACATATAAGGATCTTATGGACGTAAGCCAAATATTGAAAAGATTGATATTATTAAAAAGATGAAAGAATGTGCAAATATAACAGAAGCTAGAAGATTTTTAGGAGCATATATTTTCTATCATATATGGATGCTTCATTTTGCACAGATATATGATTATAAATTGTTCAACTCATGATATTGCTATCTTAAGATGGATAGCATATATTAAATCTATGAATCCAGAGTTTAAGCACATTTCAAGAAAAGATATTTCAATTGCAAATATATTATCAAGGATAAGGTATTATGATGAAGAAGATATGATTGATTTGGAAGATGATGTAGGCACAAAATTTTATACTAATGCATTATCAAAGAAAGAAGGTGTATGTTTGAATATACCATTGGAATCCTTTTCAAGAGATTTATATGAAGGTGAATAGAAAGATGTTGGAAAGTATCTAAATATATTAAAGTGAAAAAAAGATTGAACAAATGAAAAATTTAAAAAAATCCGTAAAAAGGCCTATGGATATTTTTTACATGATGGATTTTTATGGAAGCATTCAAAGAGAAGAAGAAAAATACCACAACGGGTGATATGTGGTTTAGAAGCTTAACAAAAGATTATTAAAGAGTTCCATGAGAGTTTGTGGATAGAATATAAAGGAATTTGGATAAATTTATTAAAATAAAAAAAAGATATTGGTAAAAAGGGATTTACAAAGATGTAGCAAATTTTATAGGATCATGTGAGACTTGTCAAGTTTATTCTAATATTTGACATCGAGATGAATTACATCCAACTTATCCTCTAGCATTATATTTTAAGTGGATAGTGGATTTAGTGGCAAGGACAATAACTGGATGAAGTCAAATAAACAAGTGAGACCTCTCTCAAAGAAATAAATATAAAGAAGTATATATATTAAAAAGAAACTGGAATGGCTAATGCCAAAAGACAAGAAAACTAGAGACTCTTGAACTAGACTGGAAACAAGAAAGGAGTTGACAAGAGTGAAGAAGGCTTCACTCTTGTCTCTATTTATACTATCTACCTAAGAGCTAAGTGGCGACGTTCTATAGGACCTCCAACACGTGTCCAATTTAGCAAGACACGTGTCGAACTTGCAGGGCAAGTTTCCTATATGTTCGCCACGTATTTAGCTTGGTCTTCAAGCTACCAACATGTGCGACATGTGGCTAACTTATTGACCAAGTTTCTAATCCAAAAATCTACTATGGACACTTATAAAGTCAAAGCAGCGTCTATGAAGTTTCTAGGAAGTTTCTCTAAAGATATTATGGAATTAACCTGCTTTTACCTTCTTTTATCTAGTTCTATCTGATCATATAGGTAACTATGTATATGTCCGTGACATTACCCTCCCTTTAAAGGACGAGTTCCATGAGGAGCGGTGATTACATGTGTAGAAAGTCTAAGATGCGGCGAATAGTATTTGCCACATATTCTGATCTTTGTTCTCTTCGAAGGTAATTGATGGGTCCTCTCAGCCATCGATAGTGTCCCATTCCAGGGCGGGAAGACCACCCTGTTATTTGATCATTGTTGTGACCTTCATAACTTCCTTCAAATATCACATCTGGAACACCGTCAGGAGTTGTTCCTATCTCCAATAAAATCACCAAACATTGAGAATCTCTTCCAAGGTCGAGATACCAAACACGTTGTATCTCGCCATCTATTCGAGGAAGAACATGTCGTTCTTGAAGATCTTCATCTCGATTGCGTCGTCTTGAGGGTTGTGGCAGTCGCAATATCTCGTCCGGTATGTCAGCAAATGAAGGCTCTTGAGTCAAATCCGCTGGCTGTTGATTCTCCATCTCCTTAGCGTCACAAAATACAAAGAAGCTACAAACAAGGATAGAAAGTTGAATGTTATCTTGCCTACATCTTGTTTCTTTTATAGGGAAAGTCTTCATCTTGGTTTTGATGGATGTTGTTGATGAAAGGTCTCCACCTTCCTCACTGCATTCGCCAGATTTTTTGCTGGTTCCCATGTGCGCTCACTAATGTCGTATCCGTGCCAGTGAACAAGATATTCTAACCTATTTCGGCGCGCCTTGAATCTAAGACTTCTTCCACTTCAAATTCGTCATTATTGTTCACTTCTATAGGAGGAGGTGGCACTTGTCTTCTTCTTGGTATGTTCACTATCTTATATGGTTCAAGAAGAGACACGTGGAATACAGGGTGGATCTTCATAGACTCTGGTAGGCGTAATCGATATACAACTGGATTAATTTGTTCATAAATACGAAAAGGTCCAAGCTTACGATAGTCCAACTTGTCACAAGGTCGCATAGTCTTGATATTGCGACGAAGTAGCCATACCTTGTCGCCTACGTTGAGTTGTGGTTGTTCCTTTCGATATGCATCAGCGTTTATCTTTTGTCGTTCTTGAGCTTCCTTTAATTGTGCCTTCATTGTTGTATGTAGTTTTGACAAATGATTTACCAAGTCTTTCGCCGCAGGATTGTCAACTTTCAAATAGTCAAAAGTATCAAGTGGTGGATGGTAACCATAATTGGCAAAGAAAGGTGTTTGTTGTATAGAAGAATGTACCGTATTATTATAAGCAAACTCTGCCAATGATAAAAGAGTTGTCCAATTATCTTGTTGGTAGTTGATGGTACATCTCAAATACTGTTCCAAGACTTGATTTACGCGCTCCGTTTGTCCATCAGTTTGAGGATGGAAAGCTGAAGATAGCTTTATATCCACCTTTAGAATCTTGAAAAGCGTTCTCCAAAATCTCGATACAAACTGAGTTCCCCTATCCGATATAATATCCTTAGGTAATCCATGATAGCG
>JAWRVF010001860.1:0-38035 GCA_036785485.1 Physcomitrellopsis africana | reverse complement strand
GCAACTAAATTGATATGTTTAGAAATAGGAAAAGGTCTAAGCCTACAGTAGTCCAACTTATCACAAAGACAAGTGGTCTTGATATTGCGATGAAGTAACCATACCTTGTCCCCCACATTGAAATGTTATTGTTCCTTGTGATACGCATCTGTATTTGTTTTTTGTCGTTCTTGAGCTTCTTTTAATTGCACCTTTAATACTGCATGTAGCTCTGACAAACAATTTTCCAAATCTTCTGCTCCTGGATTATCAACTTTTGAAAAGTCAAAAGCATCAAGTCATAGGTGATAACCATAATTGGCAAAGAAAGATGTTTGTTCCGTAGAAGAATGTATTGTATTATTATAAGCAAATTCTGCCAATGGCAGAAGAGCTGTCCAATCATCTTATTAGTAATTGATGATACATCTTAAATATTGCTCCAAGACTTGGTTCACGCGCTCTGTTTGTCCATCAATTTGAGGATGAAAAGCTGAAGATAACTTTATGTCCACTTTTAAGATCTTGAAAAGGATTCTCCAAAATCTTGATACAAATTGAGTTCCCCTATCTGATATAATATCCTTAGATAACCCATGATAGCGATAGATATTATCAATGAAAAGCTTAGTTGTTTCTTCACCTATGATAGATTTTGTGCATGGCACAAAATGTGCCATCTTGATGAACCGATCTACTATCACAAATATAGAATCATAAGATCTTGAGCTTGGAAGATCTGTGATGAAATCCATAGAAATACAAGACCATGGTTGTTCTAGAATAGGTAATGGCTGAAGAAGCCCAAAAGGTTGATGATGAGGAGTCTTTGATCCTAAGCAGATATCACATGATTGTACAAAGTCTATGACTACCTTCCACATTTGAGGCCACCAAAAATCTCTTGATATAAGTTCCAAAGTCTTGTTGTATCCAAAATATCCTGTCGCTGGAAAATCATGACGTGCTTGAAGAACACATAAATGTGCTTATTCTTCTGGAACATATAGACATTCTTCAAAATATAGTAAATTGTTCTTGAACTCGAATTTAGAAGAATCATGAAACTTGGAAGAATTATTCTTGATATCATAAACAAGAGGGTCTAAGGACATACTTGACTGAATTTGCTTGAGAAAAGTTGAATCAATAGTCAATGTTGATTTTATTACTCGAAGATAATACTGCTCTGGTTTCAAGAGAACCGGTTTTTCACGCTTCTTCAAAAGTCAGGATTTCTTTGCAGCAATAAAAACGCTAGAAGAAATGGTGTTAAACCTTGTTGTTTTTCACGCTACGATATATGAATTAAATTCGAGAAGACATACTTAACGTAGCTGATTGACGATTCAATACGCCAACACGAATACTTGAAAGTTCTTAAGTGATTCATATACACGATGGATTGGACTCTTAAAAGTTTTGGGATAGTGTCACCATTCTGAAAAAGAATCCACCATCGCAAAGGTTTCCTTTGTCGTGATCCTTCATAATCGATCTTTGGTCAAGAAGTATCTTCGAACGAAAAAGCTACCTGATGAAGTTTACTCTATGCTCCCCATTTGTGACAAAACCGCACCTAAGGCAAAGTCTGATGCGTCTGTTTCCATAAAACACGCCTTGGAAAAATCTACACGATACAGGATTAGTGCAGAAACAAACAATGTCTTCAAAACTTCAAATGTTGCTTATGCTTCTTGATTCCATTAGAGTTTGTCTTTACAAGTCAAATGTATAAGTGGAGCTGCAATACGAGAGAAGTCTTTGATGAAGATCCGATAATAATTAGCGAATTCCAAAAAGCATTAGACATCTCTTATCGTCTTTGGAATCTTCCAATTCATGATTGTTTAGACTTTCTTAGGATCCATCATGAGACCATCATTTGAAATGATGTATCCTAAAAAATCAACTTGAGTAGTGTGAAATACACACTTTTCTATCTTGGCGTACAATCCCGCATCTCTAAGTTTTTGTAATACTTGACGAACATGTATTTCATGTTCTTCTATATTCTTAGAATAGATCAAAATGTCATCTAGGTAGCAGATGACAAAATTGTCTAAGAACTCACGAAAAACATCATTCATGAGATGTTGAAAAGCAGCTGGTGCATTCGTAAGTCCAAAAGGCATGACATTATATTTAAAATGTCCGTACCTAGTTCGAAATGCAATTTTTCATTCATCTCCTTCTTTGATGCGTATTAGATTGTATGCTCCTCTTATATCTATTTTTGTATAGATCCTAACTTGATTCAACTAGTCAAGGAATCTTGATATTAGAGGTAATGGATATCTGTTCTTGATTGTGATCTTGTTGAGTCCTCGATAGTCAACACACATCTCCAATGATCCATCTTTTTTCTTTACAAATAAAATTGGAGCTCCTGCTAGAGATTTAAAATGGCATATAAAATTCTTGGCCAAATTCTCATCAATATACGCCTTGAGTTCAGCCAATTCATCTTGTGATAAACTGTAGATTGGTCCAAATGGTGGCTGAGTTCCTTCTTTAAGGTCGATTGAACAATCATATAGACGATGCACTGGAAGAATATCTGCATTCTTTTTCTCAAAAACGTATTAATAATCTTGATATTGATTTGGAATGCTACTTGAAGTCTTTCTATCATTAAAAATAGGTGTAGCATAAATAACAAAAGATGATCCTTCTTCTGCAGTGTGCAAGAAAGCTCTTACACCTACAAACACAAGTTTAATTCTATTAGACTTATGATTTCTTATTTGATTAACTATATTGTTAGCTATACTTTTTGAAAAGTTTAGAGTACGAGAAATCCAATCTATTTGAGGATTGTATTTTTCTAACCATGATAGACCTAAAATGATTGGAATAGAGGGAGATCTAATTAACTTGAAAATTACACAACTATTATGGCCATTTATTACTACATCTAGAGGAAGTGTTTCATGAATAACATCTCCAAAAGATAAAAGACGACCATCTATGACTTCTACGTGTACGGGTTTAGATTTTTGTACTATCTGTATTCTATGGCTTTTAACAAATTCTTCATCTAAAAAACAAGCCGAGGCTCCCGAATCTATTAAAACAGAGGCTTTGTAATTATTAGGTCTTAAATACACATCTATTATAAAACAAGGAGATGGTTGTGAGGAGAGGATATGACCTTCATTAGAAATTATACAAGATCCCAACCGCACGGTCCTTATTGTGGCTGGACAAACTGGTTTTCCGACATATTGTCTTCTTTGACAATCGTACTCCTCATCTTGTGGTTGCGTCGTTTCTTTGGATAATTTTGAGCAGTGTGTTTAGGTTTTCCACAATACAAGCATAATCCTTCTTGACGACGTCAAGTCTTTTCTTGTTCAGTAAGCGGCTTGAAACGTATAGCATCAATTTGCATGTCCTCGACTTTTGAAGGTACATATTGAGAAGTCATTGGTGCTGCCACTGAATTATAATGTCTCTGAGGTTCTCTTGTACGACTTTTAGATCTAAATTCGAAAAGCCGATTATCACACTTCACCGCAAAGTCTATTGCTTGACTCAATGTTTGAGGATCGGATAAGTTCAACATCAATTTCTTCACTTCATATTATAATCTGTAGAGAAACTGACTAATAAGTGCAGCATCGTCCCACTTGATATCGATTGCTATTTGTCAAAATTATAAAGCATATAATGCCAATGATTGATTGCCTTGTCATAGGACACAAAGCTTGTTGATTGCAACACGAGTTGCATTGTGTTCTCCATACATAGATCGAAATTTTGCTAAGAAAGCTTCTAAATTATCCAATATTGGATCACGTCATTCCAGAAAAGATGAAAACTAAGATAAAGCTGAACCTGAAAGTAGTGTACCAATAAATCTGACTTGTGATCCTAGAGTTGAAAAACTTTGCGGTTGCAATTCAATCACCAGTTGGACTTGGTTGATGAATCCTTGAAACTTGGATCTTGTGCCATCAAACTTCTCAGGTAGACCAATTTTTGGTTCTTTGATGCTTGGACGATGTTCCAATATAGGAGGAATTATATGGCTTGGTGTAGATATTGAAGCAGCTCCAACCATATCTATATCTTCATTATTTGGTAACCTTGTTGCTCCTTATGGAGGTACAGTGAGTTGATGCATTGCAAGTATCAATTCCCTCATTTGCTCTTACATTTGTGCCATTGCACTCTTTATTTTGGCAAGCTTGGCCATGATAATACTTCAAAAAATATCTAAAACCACTCGAGATAAGTATCGGGGAGAACAAAGAAAATATTAGGAATAATATCACTTTAGAAGAGGGTAATCCGCAACTTCTAAAGTGCTTGTGTCTTATCAAGAGAAAAAGATAATCCACTCTTAAATCAAGATAAGACAAAGCTATGATATTATAAGTGTATTCTTGTCAATCTGTCAAAGACATGAACTGGAAAAAGATGCATAATCTAATGGAACTATATCAAAGTAAAAATCACAAAATGGGAATAAGAAAGTATGTATATTTAAAAAAAATTAGAATGGCTATTACCAAAGATTAGAAACATGAAGACTCTTGAAACTAGACTATAACTAGGAAAGGAGTTGACAAGAGTGAAGAGGGCTTCACTTCTATGATAAATACGAATTTGCCTAAAAAGCTACGCCAAGCGTAAAATTTGCGGACTTACACATCGGCACTAATTATAAGATACGTGTCAAAACTTCAGATGATAAAGCCACATAAAGGCCAGATACTAAGCGAGTTCCGGTTACTAACATAAAGGAAGGGTAGCTTGTTCTACAAGCTACTAATATGTGCATCATGTGGCTATCTTGTTGACCAAGTTTCTAACCTATCAATCACCTATAGACATGTATAAAGGTGATTTTGTGTGTATGAAGCTTCTAGGAAGCTTCTCTATCAGATATTATCAAATCAACTTATTTTATTTACTTCTATTGGTTTATTATTACTTAGGTAATTTACTGGATTAAATCTTATATCCGTGACACCTAGACATGATATTAATTTCTGATCCATGATCAATCAAGGCTAAAATTGAATCTTTAGAATCTCTCAATCTCACTTGTGTTTCTGTAGTAGCCCTAGTCTAATATGAAACTGAGTAGCTATCACTTTCTATCTCATCACTATCTCCTTTTGAAGAACAGATAACTCGTGCTTCTTGTATATTCTTCTTTTCTTTACCAGATTTTACCGCTATACACTTTGTTTGATTACCTTCCATATCCTTGGTATGATTGATTTGAGCCGTGCCCTCCATATCAACCATGTTTTCAAATCCTAATAATGTAGATTGTACAAATACTTGTCCTATTTCTTCTTCCTCATCCTCAATCACATGAGTATCTAATGCTTCCACTATAATAACTTCAGCTGTCATTTGCCTCTTCTTCTTTATTACATCAATAATTAGCTCGTGAAAATCTCTCATTTTAATACCAAAAGCCTCTTTTAGAGTGAACTCAATTTTGGCATCCAAAATCTTCTCTTCTAAGATATTTTTCATATTTGTTGATGTTTCAATATCAGATTGAAGTTTATAGATAGGATCTTTATCTTTGGACTTGCCTACGCCATCCTTCTCTTTCTCTTTGTCCTTCTCCCACCATTCTTTTGGCAATGGTGCATCACCAAGATGGACAGAAGAAGGTATCTTCTCTGGTTTCTGCCCCTGAGAAGCTTCTTTGTTCCTTGGAGACCTCCTTTTGCTTAGACGTTCAACAACATCTTCTTCATGAGCAGCTCTGCCTCTCTTCTCTTCAACCATAGCATCATTCAAATCATCACTCTGTTGATTCTCATTTAAAAATGCTTTAATACTAATAGTATCAACTGGATCATTCCAATCTATCATCTTCCTGATAGCTTCAGCTCCCTTGATCATGGCTTCCATAGCTGGTGGAAAAACAATCTTAATTGCATTTTGTTCAACTGTAATAGAATAAGATTGTGCTCTCTTTTCGTACATGGTACCGTCTTTGCTTGTTTGCTCATCTACCAACTTTTTCATACCTCCTTTTCTAAAGTTGGTCCTCAAAGGCTCATCAGAACCTGCTAGTCTTATCTTCCTTTCTTTGAAATGTACAATATTCTCTCTGATTGCAGCTCTATAGCTTTCGCATTCACCACGCTTGTGGTCTGGACTGTCACACCACATGCATCTTTTTACAAATCCCTTCGAACCTTCAATTGTCTTCGATGAGCTGGCCTTGTGAGATTTCTTAAGTTCACTCATTTCTACCCTAAGATCCCGTATATCCTTAACCAACTCTTCAATGGCATCATCTTGAGCAGCCTTGTTTGTCTTCTGCAGTGGTACTGAACTTGGGATTGCAGATATTGGCTCCAACAGTGATAATGACCCCCGAGTCTTAATCTTTTGCTACTTGGCCACAAGCCCTATTGTCTCTTTCACTAACCTCTAGTTATTTGTAAATCCACTCTCAGATGTCTTGTCTGCAAGATGAAAAAGCAACTTGTCTTCCAAATCATTATCAGTTGCTTGTAAAAATAACTCAGTCTTTCTAGTCTCCAATAGTTGCCTCTCTTGTCGTGGTAATTGGCCAAATTTCCTTTCAAATTCTCTGATCAATTCATTTGGAGCCATTTGATTCCCTGGCCTTTGTTCAATCCACTCCAAAAATGATCTTTTAGTCATCCTCTCTAAGTCTTCTTCAAAAAATTCATCCTTCAAAAGTTCTTCAAATCTATTCCACGATGTAATTCCTTCACGCAACTCTTGCATCCTCTCCCTGATCTCAGGTATTATTGCTAAATCAAAGGTGGTAATCATTCTCACCTCTGAAATTTGATGTACTTCCATTTCACATGTATAAACCCTCAAGAACTTGGTAATGTTTCTCCCTTCAAACCTCCCATCCTTATCTACCACTACCTGTAAGGCATTGGTAGTGTTCCTATCATCCCCTTGAGTCCGTTGCCTCTCATCTATAAATTGAGGAAATGCCCTAAATAAATCTTGGGCACCTACTCCCCATGGTAATCCAAATCCAAGATTTTGATCCCCCATTTTGGCTTGTTGAGTAATTAATGCCTCAAGGCTCTCTCAGTGGAAGCACCAATAATGTTGTGGTAGAGAGAATCTGTCTCAAGAAAGTATTGGGCTTCTAGCTGCAACTAAATACTCAATCAAGGTCCAAAATAATAAAACCCTCAAAATTTTATAAAAGTTTTTTTATAGGGCTATTACACCCAATACATAAGTCTTATTTCACAAAAACACTCAACTATATCAAAATATTCTAAATCTTCATTCACCCGTAGGAGGGGAATTTTTCCCAAACTTCATTTACCTTTAACTCTTAATCCAACTATTCAAATCCACTAAAATTTCACATAAAGTACTGATGTGCTTTTAACAACTAGCACAACAAATTTCAATTGTTAATTTTTTATTGATCTTTAGATATCGTAAAATCCCTAACAATAGCTTTAAATCCTTGTTTACAAATACATATGTACTAAATTCTTTTTATCTTACAAACCCAATGTCTAAATGCTATAAAACTTTGATGTATAGCTTTTTGGCACAAAGATTCACTTTTTTGGAAATTTTTAGACAAGAAATCATCCAGAAACTTAAGATATGGCAAAACCCATCACTATGAATAAAACGGCCTACTTACTGCCTTGGAATTCGATCTGCTGTCTTTGACTCTCAATATCTCCTTTTTCAGAACTCCTATTGTTAAAATTCTTCCACATTAAGTGTAGAGCTTAAAATCACCTCTCTAGCCGCACCTCCCGATCTCCAAAAGCTCTCATACAACTCCTCCGATCTTCAAAAGAGTGACAGTAGGTACAAATTGCACACCTTAACTTCAAGCGCCTACTTCTCCCTCATAAAAACTCCAAATCTCTCATTTTTTACACCAAAATTGTAGCCTAAAAAACAAGCTTTTTAACCTTAGTCTTTGATTTTCCGAATTACTCCTTGAAGTCATCAAAACCCTTGTTCTTGTTGTGGGCAGCCTCCTTAAAGCCCATTGGACATGGTATTCAACCAATAGGAATGAAGAACTTCACCCCTTGTATTCATTCATCCTCACTTTGTCTTCATCCTTCCAAATAGGCCTCTTAGTAGTTTAATTCTTCCTCTTTGGACCCCAATTGCCTTTCAAGGCTTTATACTAAATATTTAGGCTCTATATATTTTAAAAGCCATAACCAAATTAAGTAAAATCTAAAATAAAGTTTCTTACATCAACCCCATTTAATTTACTTTACTAATCATTCTAATACAGATTTAAACTTATAAACATATTATACGTTTTGAGTGGATTTTACATATTGTAAGCAATTACAGTTGACATCATGAGCTACTCGATTGAGATGGCACGACTAGTACCATATCCGCATTCTCATTAGCCATATTTAAATATACCTTGAGATTAGATATTTTGACACTACAAAATGTAACAAGTTATGTTTTAATAAGATGGGGATCCCTTTTCTATTCATTTTTTTAGAGAAGGCTTCATCTTCTCGCTTTGTCAATGGTCAATTTTTGATTTATTAGGATATCGTCGATGGAATTTCTGTACTTTTTGCGACGCATTGGCAAAATTTTTGGTCGGTTCCTATGTTTGTTCATTAATATCATAGATACTCCAACATACCAAGTACTCTATTTTATTCCATCTTTGCCATAAATCTAGTATCTTTTCTACGTTGTATCCTTCGTGGTTTTAATTTTGATACTAGATGGCGGATATTCCACTCTTCTAGGAAAAGACGATTTCCGATAAGGCTCTAACAAAGAAACATAAAAGACAGAGTGTACCTTTATAGCAGTTGGTAACTCTAGGTGATACGCCACATGATTGATCTGCTTCTGGATAACAAATGGTTTCGATCTTTGGTAGTCCAAATTATCACATGGCCACTTGATCTTAATATTCCGTTGAAGCAGCCATATTTTATCTCCAATTTTGAAATTAGGTGCCTGATTTTAAAATTTATCTATGGATGCTTTGTAAGACTCTTGGGCAATTTGCAATTGAAGCTTCAATGTGATTTGAAGCTTCGATAGCTGCTTCACCAATCCTTCAACTGTTGGATTGTTATTCGCTGATAGACCTAATAGATCAACCTTCGGATGATACCCATAGTTGGAAAAGAACGGTGTTTTTTGGATCGACCCATGAAGGGGGTGTTATATGCAAACTCGGCTAGTGGTAGATATGCAGTCCAATCATCTTGCTGATAGTTGATGCTGTATCGTAAATACTAATCCAAAACTTGATTCACCCGTTCTGTTTGGCCGTCAATTTAAAGATGGAATGCCAAAGAAAGCTTGATGTCTACCTTCAATATTTTAAAAAAAGATCTCCAAAACTTTGATACAAATTGGGTTCCTCGATCTGACACGATATCATCTGGTAGACCATGATATCAATACACATTATCAAAGATGAGCCTTGTTGTGTCTTTGCTTGATGATGTCTTCTTACAAGGGATAAAATGTGCCATCTTTGTAAGCCAATCTACCACATCAAAGATGTTGTTGAATGAATTTGATGGCGGCAGGTCCGTATTAAAGTCCATGGAAACTGAAGACCAGAGACGACGCGGAATATGCAATGGCTGTAAAAGTCCATAAGGGCGATGCTGAGGGTTCTTGGATCTTGAACAAATGTCACAAGTGAGGACTAAATTTTTCACATCCTTCCATTTGGGGCCACCAAAAATCTTAGGAAATGAGTTCCAAGGTCTTGTTGTATCCAAAATGTTCCGCAACTGAAAAGTCATGACGAGATTGAAGAACTTGGAGTCGTGCTGGCCTTTCTGGGATATACAGCTGGTCTTCAAAGTATAAAAGATCTCCTTTGACCTTGAACTTGTCATCATTGATACACTCCTTAATATCAAGGGCTATTGAATCTTCAATTGTCGTGGCACGTACTTGGTTGAAGAAGTCGGCATCAATTGGTACAATAATAGCAAAAATCTTGAATTGGCTTTAACAATGTCGTACATTGTTACTATTGTCCAATGTAACAACATTTTAGAGAAAGGCGTGTACATATGCTTGTACATGGTATAACCCTTTGGAATAGAATCCGGATCCTCCACTATAGTCTAACAAAAGAAAGGAAAGAGAGGTAGCACCAAGCTTACCCCGGCTCAGGATTAGCACAGTTTGGCCCCAACTCTCCAGTATCAAATCAATTTATACTTGCCCCGTCTATATTAATTGCTTCTCAACTGATGATAACTACTTTTCCTAACTTCCTCATCTATTCTACCTTCTAAACTGACCATTCATCGGCTTACTACCTATTCTTGATCTTATAAATTATGTATTATAAATCCTAAAATTCCTACCTAATCTACATAGCCTCACTCCTAATTGTAGAGCACCCTCGCAAACACAGAATTGGTAAAAATATTTGTTATGAAGCTAACTCTTGAGATTGGGATGCTCTTGGATTCGTAGAAGGTTCCTTTGCGCCTGGCCCTAATAGCACATCCTCATCCTCCTCTGATAAATCGACATGGTTACTCTTCAACTACGCTGTTAAATCTTCATTATCTGCTCCCAATTTCCAAACTTGAGCCTCCAATTGTAGAATCCTAGCATCTTTCGCCTCTAATTGGCGCCCTTGTTGCTTCATCTTCTCTTCCAGCACACTAAATTGGTGGAATAGATACCAGTGGCCGAATGGCATTGGCCAAGTTGTCTTCCAATTTTTCCACTTCACCCTTCAAGGCACCAATTTTTGCCTGCACCTTATCCGTTCCAATTCTGTATTGGTCTCCCAATTCTACCTTTTCCTGTTCCAATTTCGCTATTTTGTCACACTCTGCGTGCAATTGACACTTAAACCCATCCTGTTTCTAATCCCACATCCTACGATTCTCTATTAATTCTTCCTTTTGGCCGTTCAGGATTCTTTGAATGCAATCTTTATCATTTGCCCAATTTTTCTTTTTCTTCGCTAATTTCCGCTCCACTGCCAGCTTAGATTCCGTCTTTGCTCTAATTAGGTGACCTTGTTCTACAATTCAGCGGCTTTTCTCCATTATCGCCTTCCAGCTCGATTCCAATTGTTGTCTTAAATTTCCTTCCAGCTGACCCACTATAAGCTGCAATTGGGAAATTTGATCCAATATTACTTCCGTGACGTTCCCTCCCTCGAGTATTCTGGTGTTCAAAACTAGGGCCTTAGTCACCCTTCCAATTACTGCACAAATTGAAGCTCGCCCTTGTGTCGTCTCCGGGATAGCTTCCTGTTCCCGCGATCTACTTGATTCTCCAATTTCATGCACCACTACCTCTGGACCAACTCGTAGACTCCGCATACCCTGTTGAAGCATTGGAGAAGGTACACTCTTCTCCCCTAGTGGTTGACTTAACGTATGTGCAATAACGGAGTGCACATAGTTAAAGCATAGCAAAGAAGTGAATTTACCCGTTTTCCGCTTGGCTCCCATTTCTGCATGAATACGGGTTGCTACAAAGGCTGCCCAATTAAAAACCATGCCTTCAATTGTTTCAATTGCAGCAAACAACATGCGCTTGGACATGAACGTGGTATGTCAGTTCAAGCCTAGTCGCTTTTGAATGAACCGCATGCACTCCGCAAGCTCTAGAGTAAGTGCATCAGCACTTTCCAGCCTTGATTCTTCTCAAAGGACGTCATGTCGCCTTTGAAGTAACTTCCTGGTCTGAAGTCACTCGACACTTTGACTCCTACCGCTGACTCACCTGTTGATAAATATAATACCTTCTGTAAGATAATCTCATCAATCCCAATTATTCTCCCTTTTATTACACTACAACCATCCTCTGGGTCATAATTTTTTATATACTTTGCCATTAGTTCTACATCAATTAGAGGCAAATTATCCGATCCTTACAAAAACACATACATCTGTGCATTTCTAAAATCTCTCTATCTTTGTGGAGACCAACAGATTTCCAACTTCATTAGCTCTATGTTGGTGACTACCACAAGACACGGCGATTACAAATTACTTTTACTTCGCACATTTTGGACATTCTCCTCTCTGTCCGCAGCTCTCTTCGACCTTTCCATCGACATAATATAGTGCTAACTACGTACTCCTTGCTTGGACTAGTTGTTACTTTCTGACAGTAGAACACTCTATATTTCAATAAGCATACACTTGCACAACCAAGTTCAAATTAGAATGCTAACGAAAACTCTTACTAAGTGCCCCGCTCCTAACCTTTTACTCGGGATCTAAAGCAACAATCCTTAAACCAGTGTACCAGATCACTTTCGATTTGCCTGACTAGGCCGTATTAGGACCCAAAACTGACCATCAATCGTCTTTTCTAACCATCGTGCACCTTCAATAAAGGTAAGCTATCATGAACAGGTACACAATCTTCCCTTCAATTTAGAAATCTCGTTCTGGATTTACGTAAAATAAAGACATAAACGGTTGCCGTTAACTTGGATGGTAAATAGAAAACTCATAAAATCTTCCAATTGAACTGAACCATTATAAAAGACTTCAATTACTCAATAAGGTCCATGCCAATGGACTTGAAATTTCCCCAAAAAATGGTAAAAGCGACTAGCATAAAGAAGCACTAGATCATTGGGCATAAAAGATTTAGGACGTAATTTATTATCATAATAATTCTTACAGCGGCGCTGTATAGCTTCCATAGTGAAAAAGGCCGTAGCCCTAACTTCATCCAATTTTTTCAATTGTGCTAACCGATGTTGGAGGGATTCCTTGTCACCAAGACGTTCATCCAATACAATTCATAAACTCGGAACTTCCAATTCAATATTGCCTCTTGCCTGTACACCAATTGGAATGGGGTGGAACTAGTAATCACTTTATACGTAGTACAATATGCCCACAAGGCTGCAAACAATTTTATATCCCAGTTTATTCCCACATCAGACACTGTTTTAATTAAAATTTTACACAAAATACCATTGGTCTTTTTAGTCTGTCCATTGGCCCGAGGCTGATATGTGATTGTCTTTCGATGCTTGATCTCATATTTATCTGTCAAAGTCGCAATTGTAGAATTAAGAAAATAGATTCCACAATCAGTAACTAATTCTTTTGGACACCCAAATCGAGTGATAATGTTCTCATATAAAAACGTGGCTACGGTATCGGCATTATCAATTTTTGTTGCCATCGCCTCTGCCCATTTTGTCACGTAATTTGTCGCTACCAAAATATATCTTTTCTACCCATTACGCGATGCTGGTGCGATTGGTCCTACAAAATCAATATCCCATTTTTCAAACGGTGCTTGTGCTAAAATTGGTACCAACGGCATGGCAGAAGTTCTTGTAGGTCTATCAATACGTTGACAAGGATCACAATGTCGGACGTATTGGTGTGCATCTGAGAACATTGTTGGCCACCAATATCCAACTATTAAAGTTTTGCGAGCAGTGCTGTCACCGGCAAAATGCCCTCCACAACTATCCAAATGACATCCTTGCAATATAATACGTACTTCATTTTGAAAAATACAGCGACATAGAATTCCATCTCTCCTTTGCTCATACAAGGCGTCTCCAATCATTGTATATGGAGCACTTTTCAAAATCAAGCGTTTCTTAAGTTTCTCACTATATGTAGATGGAAATGTTTGAAATGTCAGATACTAGATCAATTCACTATATTCTGGGGTGATCACATCGACGGCAAATAATTCCGCATGAGGAAGTGTATCATTGATAGGTTCGTTATCGAATATATTGGACAATTGAGATAAATGATCTGCATTGGCATGTTTCTTTCCAAGTCGAACATTAATAGTAAAATTAAATTCTTGAATGAATAACACCTATCGAGCAATGCGTCCACTCAATTGAGGTTTATTAATCATATACTTAAGAGCATCATGATCGACATGAAATACAAATGGGTATTCAAGCAAATAAAGCCAAAATTTTTAGATAGAATAGATCATGCCCAAGGCTTCCCGTTCAGTCGTAGTGTAATTTTATTCCTCAACAACAAATTGTCGACTAGTATAATAGATGGGATGATCCCAATCCTTTTCATCTTTTTGACTTAACACGGATCCAATGGCAACATTCAAGGCATCAACATAAATATGAAAGGGTTTTATCCAACAAGGTGCAATAAGTATTGGTGTTGACACCAATTTTCGTTTTAACTCCTCAAACACAATTATACATTCCTCAGTCCAAATTAGACTAAATCCATCTAATGGCAATTTTTTTAAAAGATTCGTTAACGGTTGATATATTTCTGCAAATAAATGAATGAATCGCCTATAATAGCTGATATGGCCTACAAAACCTCGAACATCAGACACTGTTTTTGGCTTTGGTAAAGCCAATATATGAGTAACTTTATCTGAGTCAGTTGCGATACCAGCACTGAAACGATGTGTCTCAAAAGCTTCCCCGATGGTATGCCAAATTGACATTTTTCAGAATTCAAAGATATCCCATATTTATCACATTGGTCCATGCAGTTACCAAGATGTTCCAAATGATTTGCTGTTATACTGAATGTGCAAAAATCATCTAAAATATCTCCATCGATAATTGTAAATAGTCCTGAAAGGCTAGCGTCATTATCCTTTGAAATGTGGCCGAGGCATTACATAACCCAAATGGCATTACTTTATAAGCAAATGTGCCCCAAACTGTAGTAAAAGTAGTCTTCAACTGGTCTTCTTCTGCAATTTTTATTTGATTATAACCCGAGAATTTGTCCAAAAAAGAATAATATTCATGCCCAGCTACTGCGTCCAATATACTATCCGTAAAAGATAAAGGAAAATAATCCTTCTTGGTAGCCGCGTTTAATTTATAGTAGTCTTGACAGATACAAATTTTTCCATTTTTCTTCGGTACTATCACAATTGATGAAACCCATTCACTATACAGGACTAGATATATGAAGCCCACACTTAAAAGTTTATCTACTTTCTCTTTGACCATGAGAGAATATTTTGAATTAAGACGGTGTTGTCTTTGACAAACTGGTATAGCATCTTCCTCTAAGGTAATTCGATGCTCACAAACTTTGGCAGGATTACCTTTGAAATCCGCATATGACCAAGCAAAAGCAGATTTATGATTTAGAAAGAATTCCATCCAATTTCATAGTTCTGTACGCATAATACTGGTGTATACTTTGATAATCTGGGGTGTTTCATTGGAACCCAAATTAATGGATTGGCACACAGGTTCCTCCTTAATCTCCGGATTGATTTGCCTCTTCTGCTCTGAATCCGTCATATGGTTTGGCAAATCAGACTTACCTAATTCAGGTTCCAATGTACTGACTTTATGTACCGCGCTGTTGGGGTAGAGAGAATCTGCCTCAAGTAAGCGCTAGGCTTCTGGCTGCCACTAATTACTCAAGCAAGATTCAAATATAATAAAAACTCCCAATTTTATATAAAAGAGATCTTCATAGGGCTATTACACCCAATACATAAGCCTAATTTCCTCAAACCACTCAAAACATAACAAAATATTCTAAACCCTCATTCCCCCGTTGGAAGGAAATTTTTTCCGAACTTCAATAATCCATAACATTTAATCCAACCATCCAAAACTACTCCAAATTTATATAAAGTACTGATATATTCTTCACAACTACCACCACAAATTTCAACTGTCGATTCATTATCAATCTTTAGATATTGCCAAAACTCTAGCAGTAGCTTTAAACCCTTGTTTACAAACACCCATGTACTAAATTCTTCATATCTCACAATCTAAGATTCCAAATGCTATGAAACTTTGATGTATAGCTTTTCAGCATAATAATACACCTTCTTGGAAATTTTGAGACAAAAATTCATTCAAAAACTTAAGATATGGCAAACCCCATCAACATCAACAAAACGGTCTACTTACTGCCTTGGAATTTAATCTGCTATCTTTGACTCCCAATAACTCCTTCTTCAAAACTCCAAATGTAGTAAATCTTCCACATTAGGTGTAGAGCTTAAAATCCCCTCTCTAGCCGCACCTCTCGATCTCCAAAAGCTTTCATAAAACTCCTCCAATCCTCAAAAGAGTGACAGTATGTCTCATAATTGACACCTTATCTTCAAATGGCTATAACTTCTTTACCCTAACTCCAAATCCTCTAATTTTTGTATAAAAATTGTACCCAAAATCCTAAACTTTATAACCCTAGCTTCTGATTTCCTAATGCTCTCCTTGAAGTCGCCGAAACCCTTGTTAAGGTCGCGGGCAGCCTCCTCAAAGCCCATTGGACATGGTATTCGACCAATAGGGATGGAGTTTCCCATTCCTTGCCTTCATCCAACCATGCCTTCATTTCATCCCTCCCAATTAGCCTCCTACTAGCTTATATTTTCATCCTTAGGCTCCCACCTTCTCTCAAGGCTTCATACTAATCATTTAGATCTTATAATTTTTAAATATCATAATCAAAACAAGTAAAAATAAAATAAAGTTTCTTCTATCAATCCCTTTAATTTATTTTACTAACCATTCTAACACATATCTAAATCTATAAACATATTATGCATTTTGAGTGGATTTTACATACTGTAAGTAATTACAATACGATAGCGCGATTATTCATCCAGTCCGTGATGACATTGTCAGAATTCTCTACACTCTCGTTATACAAAAAATATTCCCTTGGCCCTCCATACTGGTGTAATACGCCTTGTTTCCACATGTGAACGAGGTCCTTATCAACTTGCATCAAATTATTAATTTCATCATACTCTGTCTCAAATTGGCCCTCATCTTCAGATGTTGCTTTTGTGCCCCTAATTTGTGACTCCCCATGATATTGAACTGGATACATCTGTAAAACAATCTTGTCATTATCCTCTCTAATAGTTAACGTTCCACGGCCTCAATTATTCTTATTTTTGGCTTGATATAGCCACGGCCGACCTTATAATATTGAATATGATAAAGTGGAACTCTAAGATCGGAAAACAATATAATCAATTTCATATGTAATTCTTACAATTATAATATTAATACTACGTAAGATACCCATTGGTTTAACTCTACTATAATCTGCCATTCTTAGCACCAATGTTGTGGATACTAATTGTTTTAAATCCAATTCCTCTATTGTATCTGCGTTCATTAAGTTCACACTAGAGTCACCATCCACTTGAACTCTAGGAATGAGAACACCATCAATTCATACATTGATAGTTGGTGCTCCCGAATCGGGATTCAAACTAACCTCATGAATTTCTTTATTACAAATTCTATGTTATATTAACAAGGAATTCAATGTAGAATGACATTCTGGTACAGTTGCTAACAATTGTTTCATTGTAATAGAAGGTTTAATTTCATCCAAATCTTTCATAATATCATATGGTTTCATATTGGCAATGATTCCCAAGGCCCTTTTCTTTTTCATGGGTTTTAATTTGACCCCTTGAAATATTTTTTTTTACAAAATTTGGAACTAGAACTACTGAATGAACTTTGGTATAAATATTTTCCATGAAAGGATCTTTTAATGGGTAAGGTGGCTACTGAAACTTTGAAGATATTGGTACTGATTTTGGTTGCACCAATATCCTGGGGCTAAGGACACCTTCAAGTTGCACAAATAAATTGGATCCATTCATTGGTAATACCTTTGATAGTGATGTTAGATTTGGAGTACCATTCAATGAATTACATTGGTCCGCAACTGGTACTTCCAATTATTGGATTGGATCTTTTTCCTTTTGCTGGGCCTTAGTAAGTACTGCATGGATGCATTCCACCCGGTTTACCGAAGAATCTTGTGGAACTCAATTATTGTCTTCCATCTTATTTTGCAACTGAATACGCTGATCTCGATTATTAACATTAAACGGAGCATTGCACTGCTGGTAAATTTGTCCACATTGCTTACAATTTCCACATACTGAAGCATAATCATCATTGGCTCTAGGATTGGAACATTCACTAGCATAGTCTCGTAGCTGCCTGCATCGATAGCATTGAAGTGATCTTCTTCCTCCTCCATCTGGAATATAGGGTGTCTCAACTAGTATATACCGGCTAGGCTTGTTCCAAGTTTGATGGATAAAGGATTACTGCCGACCAATTGATATTATAGGATCTGAAATTAGATTTTGAATAGGTGGATATTGCGGTTTTCCTTGATAATTTTGTACAAAACCTTGAAAATTGGGATCACCTTCTTGATTATACTCATAATTTTGAAAATTATAGAAATTTCTATTTTATTTTAAGGACGATTCTCGTTCCAACTAAACCTATTTCCTATCTAAATTTTATTAACATCTCATGAAGTTGGTTGAATCATGATCTGTTTTTCTAACTGTTGTTGCCTTCTTAAATTCCAGCAATTGGTGGTTACATGCTTACCTCCACAAAATGTACATTGCACAGTCATTTGGGGTGGTGAAAGGCACTACGTTATTAAATGGCCTTATCCCTTACAATTATTGCACCAAATATTGGAGTGCATATTAATCGGTTTATGCCTCTTTTCTTTATCCTTTGGTAGATTAACAGCCAACTCATCCATCTTCTTTGTGAAAGTTAACAACAAAGTGTCATTTGGATCCTTTGATACTATTCATTAGATAACTCTTTTCTAGATATTGGTTTTTGATATGGAGAATATAGAGAATACGGAACTGCAGTTGTTGGTGGTACAGCATGCAATGGAACAACATTCACTATTGCTTGCGGATTGACACTAAGATTTGTGCCGTAGTCAATTGTCCTTGGATAACTATTCACTGTTTCATTCTAGGTTGGTATTTGATATCCTCCTTGAGATGGAATCATTGTGGCTCTTGTAATTAAGAATTGATCATAATCACATTCTTATCATACCTTAGCTCAATCAAGTGAGGCAGCCACAGTTGTAGGTTGGGCCTCTTTTACAAACATCTTCAATTCTATTGGATATAATTTGTTAACCAATATAGACATAACAAACGAATTCGGCATTTGGTTATTTGGCCATTTTTGAAGGATATCTGCTACTCGGCCATAATATGACTGCACCGCTTCTCCCGGTACCATTTTGCTATTCATTAATCTTTTTCTAAGACGTTCTTTAAATCCTATTGGTCAAAAATGAGTCAAAAACGTATTTTTCAATGCCTCCCAATTAAAAAATTGTCCCACGAGTTGGCGATTATATCATTCAAATGCCGTGTCTTTCAAGGTTGTTGGCAGCCATCTTAACCAAATATCTTCAGTTCTACCATTGTTGACTACACATGCGGTGAGGAATTGAATCAAGTGTTGTTTTGGGTCAGCTCCTGGCAGACCTCTAAAGGTAGGTAATGGGGCTATGCTAGTTGTGCAATCACCTACCACATCCATTTGTACCGCAATTGGTACTACTGGACCCTTCGCGGCCATTGAAGGTGACAATATTCTACTTACTTCCTTGTTAAAATAACTGCTGCCTCCTTCAATTGTTTTTTTTGGCCTCTGTAATTTGATATTATTTTCTGCAAATAATTTTATCAATTGAAGTTGAGGTGAAAATGACAGATTTTGGAATATACTATATTGGCCCTTACTAGCAAGCAATATATTTCCTATTGAAGAACTAGCCTTGCTAGAATCGGTTGTATCCACTATTGAAAAAGTATCCAATGGAGTACCCAATTCTTCTGTACTCCGTTGTCGTGTTGTGACACGATTATATGGTGAAATTATGACTAAAAATGATTTTTCAATTAATACTCTATTATCTTAGTTCAACAAAAATTCAACATATTTTAATAAGGTTTTTATGAGAGTCTCTTAGTTCATTTTCTTCACTTAATAGCTAATAGATAAGAATTAATTAGCAATTTTACCTTCTAGGTTGTAGTAATTCTTTTATTGTCTTAGAAAGGCCATAAAATAATAAAAATATAATAAAAAGGATAAATCACTAGCATGATTGACATTAGGGTTAAGTTGAGGGTAGGGTCGGGCTATAAAATCCCTAGGATAGGTTAGATGGATATCCAAGGGTTGGCCGTTTGTAGGACAGGGTCAAAATCAGACCTTTGGCTACTAAAACGGCTGCCTAGGGCAAATTAAGAGTCTTTTGGCAGATCAAAAGATGGGATTAGAGAGAAGACTTAAGAGGTTTTGTATAGGATTTGATTGGGAGTGATTTGGATTAGAAATGACTTTGTAAAAGCTTTGCAAAGTGAGGGTTTATTTCGGCTACTTGAGATTTTGTGAAATAAAATAGGGTTGATGGTTTAGGCAATTCCAGAAGCTTTGCATCAGATCTACAGCTGGAAATATGTGGATTTTTGGGTATTGTTGTTGTTAATGTGTGCTGTGAATTTGAACTCAATTGAACGGTTTAATTGTATGTAATTGAGGTTTAAGTAGGTCAAGGTCTCGGGATTTAAGCTTTGAAGGTCAGTTGGGATTTTTGAGATCTTGAGCAATCTGCTAGTTGGATTGGAGTGAAATTTGTGTATGTGGATAGTAGACTTGTTTTCCTATGCACATACAAAATTTGAGAGCAATTGAACAGTGTGAAAGGGAGATTTAGGTACTGGAATATTAGCATTAAGATTGGAGAAGGAGGCCGGCCGTCACCCATGCAAATTTATGGATTTTTCTTCTTTTTGTGAAGTTAGATCTTCTTCAAACTTAATGTGCTTGTTTTCAACTTAATTAATAAGGTGTGTGAAAAATTTCAATCAAGATCAATGATTTATTTGGTAGTTATTGAGATTCTAAAACTACCTTAGGATTTTCTTAGGATTTGGTTAAAATTCGACTAGGGTTTAATTAGGATTTGTTTTAGGATTTGACCAGGGTTGACTAGGATTTAGTTAGGGTTTATTTTAGGATTTAATTAAGGTTTGATTAAAGATTATTTAGAAATTGATTAGAGAGGTTAGGACTAGTTTTGTTGCATATTTCTTTTTTATCTTCCACAGCCAGGTGCCCGGAGCATTCTCAAGCAAGACTTCACGACATACGACACCATTCTCTTTTCATTAATGGACTCAAGAGATACACTAGACTATTCGCGGAGTTACCCACAAGTGCTTTTGGCAATTTCTTTAACGGTATATATGTCTGAAATATTAAAGATCTATCATGTTCTTAGTATGCTCGAATGTGCCGACAGGCATGCAACCATGGTTTAATCCAATTCTATCAATGCTTCTTTTTAAGCTTCCGTTCTTGCTCGTCCCGCAACAAATTTCTTACTTGTGCTCTCTTGTCTTCTTTTTGACTGACGTATTTTTCTCTGAGAAATGTTCTCATTCTTATTAACCATAATCTTTCATCATCTATTATTGACATTACTTTCCATCACTAATTTAACTACTCATTCGGTAGTTAATTCCTAATATTGAGTACTATTGTCAATCCTCAGCAGCAGTGCCATAATATTGTTTGCGTTTGTGTCACTTACTCTACCAATACTGCCTAGAGTAAATCTGTAAAGGGGGATTCAAATACAAGGAGAGACTATCTGCATTGAATTAAACTGTTAGGGTCACATAATTAACTACCTACTGAACATTAGAATCCAATGCACAGGTACATGCTTTTCTCTAAAATACTACCATTGTCCTAGTGAGAGTCTTAGCCCTAAGAAACACTAGGTCTTTTTTTGCCTCTAGTTTCTCAAGTGCAAGATGAGATTCATAAAGTTCATAAAATTGAAGAATTTATATAAAAACATACTTTATTAACCCTAACATATTCTGCCTTTAGAAACCCACCTTCAATTTTGCTCATAAATCCTAGGATATCATATCAATTGAAGCAAAATTTGGATACAAGGTACTTAAGAGAGTAAAGAAGCAAACCCCATAAACCTTTTGATTATAGCTCATGTGGTTAGAGAGAACCATGTTGTCAAAGTAATCCCTCCATGCTGCCTTTGATTCTGGACCCCTTTTGCTTCATAACTTCATTGCTCTTCATTAAAGAAGACCTAAGTGCTGAAATTTGGTAGGCTTATAGCTTATCTCATGTTGTAAACACCCTCCAAATATTGCTCCAAAAGTCTTCACCAAACTTGAGTTATAAGTTCCATCCTTCTTCTTTAATTTTGCCTTCTAACAACTCTAGATCTGAACACAACTTTCTTCATAACTCCTCGAATATAAACCCAATAGCAATCAGTTTTTTACACAATTTAACAGACTCATATATCTACAAATCCCAATAAATTTTACTCAAAATACTACTCTGATCACAAAGATATGCTCTCTCAAACTTCACTAATTTGGAGATAGACCCCTGTCACTTTGTCAGAACATAACATTTTATTTATAAGACTAATGAGTATCAAACTTACACTCATCTCTTTCTTAACTTACATAGATCATGTCTATCAAATTTTACACTCAAATTCGTCTCCTAACTCCCTTTATACCCAAAAAAACCCACACACATACACTACCCATAAAACCCTCAACCCTACCTTCACTCTATTTCTTTTTTCATTCAAACTGGTTACAATTTCACTCATAACTCTTTGCTTAGAGGTCATATTGACTTGAGATTTTGACACAAAGTAGTTAATTCTATAAGAAACAAAAATCAAATAAATTTTGCTACTAAATTCTAAGTGGTTTCCAAGAACCAAGGCCCAAAATTTAGTAACCCTCACTGCCCTAGTCTTAAACACCTACAACTTTCACGACTCATATCTCCCTTGATACTTAATCAAAAGACTTGAGAATTGTCTCTATGAGTTTCTTATCTTGTCTACTACAAACCTACAAAAATTCGCACCTAAAATCCTCTCCAAGCTTCCTCTATATACAAAAATATATACTACCTATCAAAAAAACCCTATGCCTTCCAAAAAAACTCCCCTCCTTCTTCTTCACGACGCTTCCTTGTCATCTCCCTCCTGGTCTTCTTTATCCTCTTGGTCAAAAAGACCTCTTAGCCCATGTCTTTTCCACTTCCTCAACCTTTTCCTTTTTACTAACTTGAAGAAATTTCACTTTTCAAGGTAAATTTCCATTGTATCTTCTTACTACTAATTTTCTATCAACCTTTCTTCTAATCTTAATCTTTTTATTTTAATGCATTCTTTTATGTTTTTCACACTATGTTTTGATTTACAACATGACACCGTCAACTCTATTGGTTCTGCTATTCCGCAATTAAAGATACTTCATGACACAATCCTCCACCAATACTCTTACTGTAATCTTTTGTCTTCTTTTGAATTCATAACAATAATTGGCAATGTTGTACCATTTCCACGGATTGCATACACCCGCTTCTTTTTCCAATCACTGGAAATAATTCCTCACCTACAACGTCTTTCAAAACAAATTGTTACTCCAATATTTTCCACCCCTCAACTCTCACAATCAATATGGCATGATACTCACATCCACAACCGATCTTCATTGAGATAGCCGGTCTTCAACTTTCAATTTACCGCAAAGAACTTCACGTAACAAACAATCATAATTTCTTACTCATTTACATATATATAAATTTTTTGTTTTATTATTGTACTTCATCATTGACATGGTATAACCCTTTGGAATAGAATCCAGATCCTCCACTATAGTCTAACAAAAGAAAAGAGAGAGAGGTAGCACCAAGCTTACCCCGGCTCAGGACTATCACAGTCTGGCCCCGACTCCTCCTTACCGAATTGTTTTATACTTGCCCCGTCTATGTTAAGTGCTTCACAATCGATGATAACTACTTTTCTTAACTTCTTCATCCATTTTGCCTTCTAAACTGGCCATTCATTGGCTTCTTGCCTATTCTTAATCTTACAAATTATGTATTATAAATCCTAAAATTCCTACCCATTCTACAATTGTTGATCAAGCGTTGCTTCTCCAACCTTTGGCACAAGATATGATCTTCTTGATAGTGCATCGGATAGCCTTTGCTGCTTTTCAGGCCGATAAGTAATAACGAAGTCAAACCTAGATAGCGACATATTCTATTGAGCTTGACGTCAATTTAGAACCCGAGCCGACATGAAGTACTCCAGATTCTTATGATCCGTGTATACGATCACCAGATATGTAGCTTCTTTGAGGAAGTGATGCCACTCTTGGAAAGAATCCACTATAGCAAGGAGTTCCTTATCATGGATTTCATAGTTGATCTCAACCGCAGAAAATTTTTGCAAATAGAATGCAATTAGATGAAGCTTATTGTCAATGCCCATTTGCAAAAGTACGGCTTCTAAAACAAAATCCAAAGCATCGGTTTCCAAATAAAAAGCCTCTGTAAAGTTTGGATGTACAAAAATTGGAGCCATAGTAAATGCCGTCTTAAGATTTTGAAATGCTTTTTCTGCTAGAGGTCTCTATTCAAGCTTATCTTTACACGTCAATCAAGTGAATGAGGCAGCAACTTGAGAATAATTCTTGATGAAGATCCAATTGAAATTAGCAAAGCCAAGAAAATATTATACATCTTTAACCGTCTTTGGGACTTCCCAAGATACAATTGCTTCTATCTTCTTGGGATCTATCTTCAAGCCTTCCGTAGTCACAACAATCCCTAAAAATTCCATCTCAATTTGATGAAATAAGCACTTTTTCAATTTGGCGTAGAGTCTTTGCTTGCATAGTTTTACGAATACTAAACAAACGTGCTTCTCATGCTCTTCTTCATTCTTGGAAAATATTAAGATATCATTCAGATAAATGACAACAAAATTGTCTAGATGCTCTCGAAAAATGTCATTCATCATGTGTTGAAAAATTGCTGGAGTATTGATAAGGCCAAATGGCATGACATTATACTCAAAATGACCATATCTTATATAAAAAGCTATCTTCTATTTGTCTCCTTCTTTGATTCACACAAGGTTGTAATCTCCTCTTAGATTAATCTTTGTAAAGATCTTTCCACGTCTAAGTTGTTTGAAAAGACTAGAGATCAAAAGTAATGGATACTGATTCTACTTTGTCACCTTGTTTAGACCTCGATAGTCCACGCACATCCGTAGTGAGCCATCCTTCTTCTTCACAAATAAGATTGGTGCTTTAGCTGGTGACTTTGAATGACAAATGAAGTTCTTGGCTAGGTTCTTGTTAATGTATTTTTGCAATTCAGCCAACTCCGTCTACGATAGGTTGTAGATTGGGCCAAAAGACGGTTGTCCTCTTTCTTGTAATTTTATGGCACAATCATATGGTTGGTACTCCAATAGCATGTCAGTATTTTTCTTTTTGAATACGTCTTGAAAATCCTTCTTTTGTTCTGATATACCTATTGTTGAAATCTGCTCTCCACTAGTTGGAGTCACATAAATGACCAATGGTGTGTCTTCCTTATATGATCTAATAAATGTTCTTGCTCTAATAAACAAGGAATTTTTGATTTGGGGTCTTCTTTGAGGCTTGTCTTTAGGTTGTTCTATGGGAAATGTTATCCTCCGCAGCCTCCAATCCATGGATGGATTATATTTTTCTAACGAAGAAAGACCAAGAATAATAGGTTTTGACAGGATACTAATAATGTTGAATATAATATAACTACTATGATCTTTAAATGTCACCTCTATAGGTTCTGATTCATGGGTGACACTATCAAATAATAAAGGTTGTCCATCTATTACTTCTACGTGAATAGACTTGAATTTCTTTACTAAGAGAATTTCGTGACGCTTAGCAAATTCTTGGTCTAAAAAACAAGCAGATGCTTCTGAATCTAATAAGGCTAAGATTTTTTATTTTTGAGGGCCAAAAGACAAAGGAATTGTAAAACAACGAGCATATTGGATAGAAAGAGAGGAACTTGGTATTGATTTGTCCAGCCGCACGGTTCCTATTGTAGTTGGGCATCCTCGTTTTCCTAAACAAATGCACCTCTAGTCTTGATGCTATGTCTATTTTGCTTCTTAGGACAACTTCCAGCTCTATGGCCTTCTCCACCGCAATACAAATACAAACCTTCCTCCATATGCTACTTCTTTTCTTCTGGAATAAGGGATTTGATACATACCGCATCAATCTCCATATCCTCCACCTTTGATTGTGAATTTAGGCTACTTTCTGATATAATTGCCCCGTGATGACTTCTATATTGTCTAGAGCATTAGTCTTGGCGATGCTAAAATAGGCAATTATCGCACTTCACAGCTTGCTAATGGCTTTGTTGAGCATTCGTGGATTAAAAAGAGATAATAACAAATCCTTCACATCGTCCCTTTGATCCCAATAGAATTGACCCGTCAATGCTTTTTTGTCCCAGTTGATATCGCATGTTAATTGCTTGAAATCCGATGCATAGACTGATGTAGAGCGAGTCCCTTGTCGAGCGATCAAATTTTTGTTGTAGCCCATCGAGCCTTGTCATGTTTGCCAAATGCTTCTACAAATGCCTCAAAAAAAGTCTCAAAGTTGTTTAAAATTTGTGATCCTTTTTCGAATAGAAGAGCAAACCACGATAAAGCTTGTCTTGTAAGCAAAGTTCCAACCTATCTAACGCATGATTCCTCCGTCGGATAACATTCGGATTGAAGAGCTGTTATCAACTTGATTTGATTGACGAAACCTCAAAACTTGGAGCATATACCATCAAACTTATCTAGGAGGCTAATTCAAGGTTCTTTTCATTGTGGAAGCAATGGTTCTTGTTGAACCACAAGTAAAGGTGCTTCTTCTGGTGTAAAAGTTTGAGGCTGACAAAGCCCAGATTATGCTATTGCACATGCTCAATCATTATGAAGTCTTGCAAAGACTCCTTCAATCACTGTAGTATTCTGTGATAACGTGGCAAGAGCATTCATAATGGTGTCCAACTTGGACTCCAAACTTTCAATCATATTAATGTCTTGACATCCGGCCATTTTAAGAGAAAGAAAGTAATTGTTTCTACAAGAAGGAAATATTGGTTTAGAAAAGAGTACTCTGCAACTTTTAGAATGCCTTAAGATCTTCAAGAAGAGAGATAATCCACTCTCTCTAAGAAAAATTAGACTCTAATATTATAACAAAAAAGATATCAGTTTAGAGGAAGATAATCTGCAAGCTCTAAAATACTAGTGTACCTTCAAGAAGAGAGATAATCCACATTCCAACAAGAAGGAATTAGCTCTGATATCTAAGATGAGAGTAGTCTTGACAAAGTGTCACAGACACAAAATATAGATTGGAAGTCTAAACGAGAAGTTCAAGAAGAACTGGTAAGAATTAGATTAATAAGATGAGTACAAAAATAATACTAGAGAGATGAGCAAGAGCTCCAAGAGATGTGCTGTCGAGACTAAAGTACTCTTTAGCCTCGACTCCAATATACATTCCTATCTAGGAAGCTTCTCAAATAGCTTCCATCAACTAGGGAGCTTTTCAAGCAACTTCCACCAATTAGAAAGCTTCTCAAGCAACTTCTACCAACTAAGAAGATGTTAGAAGGCTCTGGAAGGTTCTAGAGAGTTCTGAAAATCTTCTAGAATATTCTAGAAGGTTTTGATAAATATGTCCTTGATACCAGCTATTAAAGCTTTGCAAGCAGTATTATTACCGGCAAAGTATCTACCACAACTATCTAGGTGACATCCATCTAATATGATACGTTGTCGTATTACGTGTTGTCTTGTTCAGAAATGCACCGAGCATTTGGCTATGGAAGGTAAACCTATGTTTGTTAATAATCAAGAAACCCTAATAGATTTCACCCATGTATGAAGAATATAATTCAAATTTCAATTCAAAAGTGTTTAAAAACATTCTTCTTAGTAACATCAACCATACATATATCCCAATTTCCTTGTTTCTTTTATAATTAAGCAGTTTTATATTTTTCTTTGCAAGTCCTAATCCTAATCAATGAGTTTTGTTAGGCTATAACTTTTAATCCAATCGTCCACTTAGTATAAAATTTTGCATACAAATATTGATATAAGCCTTCTATATGCTTAGAAAAATTCAGCCTAACCCAACTTACAGATTGTGAGAAATTGTCTAAAAACCACATTGATGATATACGGCCACCAACTTGAAAGTTGATACAGAAATTCTAGTAGTGATTTCTCCTTCTTCCACCATTAACTTTAGTTCAAACTTAGTATTTAGCTTGATCTATAAGTCTTCTATCACCAAGCTAAAATTTACATTGATCCAATTGGTAGATCTTTAGTTATCATAAAAACCGTATCCAACCCTAAATTACCAACTTCTAACAATGCTTTGTATCAAAGCTCAAATATTTCTTGATTGCATTGCTAGATTAATACAAACTTTTATAAACACTTAGCACATCCAACAATCTAGACAATATCAAATTTTGAATTGTAGATGCTATATAGATTGCACAAATTAGTCAAGAATACAAGTCATCATTGTCTTATATAAAATCCAAAACACCAATACAAACACTGATTTTGAATAATGATTGCAAAGTCTTCCAAAATCCTATGATAACAAGCTAAATGTCCTTAAAATAAGCTTCAAGCTAGTTATCAAATTCGAATTTCCAATCTCCAAATGTCCCAAAGTTCTACTTTTGGTGGTCATTTATGTGGCTAAAGGTCTGATTTCGACCCTGTCTCATATCTGATCAGCCCTTGGATATTGATCTAACTTATTTTAAGGATTTTTAAACTTAATCCTATCCTTAATTCAACCTTAGTATCTATCGTATTAACTTTTTATTTCTCTTATTCTATTTTTATTAACTTGTGGCTTTTTTAAAAGCCGTGAACTGATTTCTATAACCTAGAAGAAAATTTTAATAACTAATTTTTATCTTTTAGCTATTAAAACAAGAATTAATCTAAGAGGTTTTTATAAATCTTTTCTTAAGTATCTTAAGTTTCTTATAAGTCAAGGTAACTAAATATTAAGTAGAATTTATTCTTATTCTTACTTTTCACTATAATAACATGTTATAATATGACATCCACCTCCTCTGAATCTGCGCATCTTCTGGTATGTGCCAATGAAGCATACACCATAGTTGGCATCATATCATCTCTTCATTTCTCACACCAAGTTCTTCTTCATCATATTCATCATCCATTTTAATATAATTATCTTCTTCAAAGTCATTGATATCTTCAACATAATCCTCCACATTTATTTCTCCATCTCATCTTTTGAAAACCTTAACTCGCTTCTCAACAATAGGTATCTTCAATCTTGTACCATCCAATTCCTTCAATAAATACGTGGCATTATCATGAACTGTTACTATTATATATGGCTCAAACCAATGTTTTGAAAACTTTTTTAAGATACTATGTTGGTTATCTAAACTGTTGTCATAAACAAGTATCCAATCACCTTCTTCAATTATTTTAAGCCTCAATCAATGTTGTTTATTAAATCGAGCCTTATTCCTTAGCCTTGCCTTTTGTAATATTTTCAATGCCAATTCCATATCTTCTGATCTTAATTCAAGTTGCCAAATTCTAATAGCCAACAACTCTTCTCTTATTAGTCCCTCTTTCCAAGGTAGCATATTCCAAGTTGGCACATGTTCTTCAATTGGCATAATAGGTTTTTGACTTGTCATGAGTTCCACTGGCATATATCCTGTCATCGAACTATGTATTATTTGATCAATCCATAATGCATAAGATAGAAGTCAAGGCCATTCTTTTATTCTTCCATTACAGGCTTTAACTAAGGTTTTTACAATTGGTAGGTGTCCACATTCACTCTTTGCATTCCCCTCTAGATTATAAGCTGTAGTCAATGACAATTTGACTCCACACCTCTTAAAGAATTCACAAGCTTCATGTGCATATAATTCTCCACGATTTGCAATGATCTTTTCCACACATCCGTAGCAACAAATAACATTCTCAAGCAAAAATCTGCAAATTCCTTCTATAGACTTCGTCTTTTAGGCCCTGCCTTCCACTTAATTTGATAAATCTTCACGAGCCAAAATTAAATACCTCATTTGTCATAATCCCATCGGCATAATAACCAAATCCACAATCCATTTAAAATCAATGGCCAAAAGATATGTTGGATATAAACCATCTCGATGTCATATATTTGAGTACATTTGACAAGTTATATAAGATTCTATAAATGAAGTTACATCTTGATACATATTCTTCCACCAATATTATTCTTTCAAATTAGCAAAAGTAGTCCAAATTCCTCTATGCCCTGCCCATAAACTATCATGAAATTCCTTGAATAGGTTTTGTTGATCTTCTTTAGTACCTACTACTTGTTGTGGCATTCCAATGTTTGTTTTTAGCTTCTTCCATAGAAATCCTCCTTATAATATGAACTTGTATATCTTTTTTTTGATCTATCTAAATTTTTCAATTAACCAATTAGCATGCTTAATTAATGTGCTCAAATAATGTCTAATATCCAATAAATCCCCTTCATAATTTTCTTCCTAAAATGGCTTATTTTCCTTGTTCAATTGTGAAACTGAATAAAATTTTGTACCTTCATCATCAATATCCTCTATCATCTCATCTTCTCTATCATATCTTGCTTGAGATAACATATCTGCTACAGAATTATCTTTTCTCGCAATATGCTTAAATTCTAGATTTAATGACTTGATATAAGAAATCCACCTCAACATTGCAATGTCTAGGGTTGTACAATTAGTAATCATTCCAAGCAAAGGCAAACAATCTGTTTCAACCACCAGTGTTGCCTCTATTAAATAGTCCTTTTCACCTTTTATAGCTGAAACAACTCCCCATAATTCTCTTTTTACTTGAAAATATGCACGTTGGCATGTACTTAAAACCTTAGCTCCAAATCGAACTGCAAATCTATGCTCGTTTGAATCATCTTGATCCACAATCCATCCAATTGCAATTGGACTAGTATCCATTGTAAGAATCACTAGTCTATTGCACTTATAATTAATTTTTCTCAATATAAGAGGTGACATCAATAATTTCTTCAATATTTGCATTGCTTTGATATGCTTTTCTTCTGATTTAAAATGATAGCCTTTGCGTAAAAATTCATATAATGGATCTGGTATATAAGCATAGTGAGGAATCCAAATACGATAGAACACACATACATCCAAAAACCTACGCACCTTTGTTAAAGAATTACAATCTTTTTTTATTCTCCCAATTGCATCAACCTTAGCTGGATCTGATTTTCTTTTATAAAATCTATATAAATGTCCAACAATTACAACTTCTCATACAAGTTTCATCCTTGTCATCTTCTTTGCATCCTTTAATAGGAATATCATTTAAAAAAGGCATAGTCTTCTCAGGAATAAAATCCCTCAATACCTTGTTCATCCTGTTTGTCATATGCACAATTGAGTTAATAACATTTTGAGGAAGACTACACATTCTAACCAATCCAAGTGGCGTTCTCATCATTGGCATGTCTCTACTTCCTTTCGCAACTTGAAATTGGTCATAACCTGAATACAAGTCATTTATTGAATAGATTGCCTTTCCTGCAAATGCTTCAATAAATTCATCTATTATCGGTCCAATTCTTGCATTCTTAATAGTCATTATATTTATTAGCTCTATATCTTGAATAAATCATAATGATCCATTTTTCTTAGACATTGTAAACCATCGGCTAGAATATGATGCAAATGAAGGCTCTAAAATCTTCATCCTCATCTTTTCTTTCAATAATTCCACCAAACTTGGTGAATGCGTCTTTGGCATTGGAATTGGCCTCAAATTCTAAAATACATGTGGTATAGTGAAAATAACCATAAGAGTTACAATATTTGGATCAATACATCCAATTTCATAAGACTCAAAGGCAAATGATTTACCTCGTTTTGCTAACATTTCTTTGAAGCACGTAATTTCCAGTGGCAATAATGAACCATCAAAACCAATCTTCAATCCTTCAAAAGTTTCTTCAATAAATTTATGTCCAATATTCTTTGGATTCCTTAAGCTCTTTTCTCTTGATGCTTCTTCTGTCTGTTCTATACAGTCTTTTGACAAAGATCTAGCAATGGATTTTACCTTTTTATCTACTATCTTATATTTTATTTCAACAATAACCTCTAGTGTTTGAAAAGATTCAATCATATCATAAACTTCTTTTGAATGAATCTGTATAATTTTATCATCGTCATCTAATCTAATAGATGCAATCAATTCCAAAGGATCTTCCAATCTATTTTTTTCATAAATACCAATAATCTTTTTATTATCTTTTAATATTTTTAATCCATGTAATTTTTTTTCAATAACACATAATCTTTTTCTCTCATTTCTTTTTAAATCCTCAATCCTCTTATATATAACACTTCCATTTTTAAAAATGCCAATAAACCTTGTATCAAAGGTACATATGTCTTACGAGAGTACCTTCCCTTCTATACCTCCATAATCCCGCTTTATAGTGGTACTCTTAAAAAATCCGCAAATTCTTCAACAAGTCTTGGCAATGGTTTCTCTCTAAATCTATCTCAATTGCTTTTATGATTTGGAGGAACAGTCAAAAATTGTACTGCCCTTCTCCCATCTTTACTACAAATCCGTGCATAAGTTGATCCATTATCAAGTACCTTTGTTTCCATTTAAGTTGTAATAATATACAATTGTCTCAATATAAGAGGATAAGTTGTTGCATCTTGAACAAAGAAGTTTTGCTCTATTGCAACATCACCAATCCTAATCTTCACATCCGGGCAAGCACCATATAACTCACCTTGCATATTATTAGCTGACCATATTATCCATCTATGCTCCATATCAATTGGCCACTTTTGTTTCATGTAAAGATCCTTAGACATAAGATTTATTTCTGAACCGTGGTCAATCAAGGCAACAACTTGTTCATCCATATCTCCAATCTTTACTAATACCTCTGTAGTTGCTCTAGTCCAATGCTATCAAGTATAATGACTCAAAATTTCTTTCTCTTTATCATTTAGATCATCAAAGCATACTTTTTGATTGTAACTTCTTCCTCTACTTATTGATTGTCATTAGAATCTTGTCTTCTCTTTTCTTCTATCAAGGCTTCATGTTGATTTTTAGCAATATAGACATGTATTGATAAGGCTTCTATAGGATCCTTCCAACCCGTAGTTCTACGAATTATTGCAGTAGTCCTCAATAAAGCTTCACATAGCATCTTCTTCTTATGTATTGTAGAAATGTAAAAGACCAAACCCCACTTGGTTCAATATTTCCAGAAATTTCTTGCTTGCCATTGTCATCCATCTTAGTACCATAACTTGCAATTTCCATTATTACAATCCCATTTGTTGTTAAATAATCTTTAATCAATGCTTTCATACCTCCTTTGCCAAAGTTGGTTTGGAACAAATCATGAGTATTCTTTAACGCCACCTTTTCATCTTTCCAAAAAATAATGTCTTATTGGACCATTTCATTGAACTTACTACAATCCTTTTGAGAATGGAAATCATCATTACATTAGATGCATCTTGACACATACCTTTGTTTAAAGGTAGATTTTGGATTCATTGCAAAAATCTTCTCTTCAAGCCTTGTAAGTTTAATTTGAAAATCTCGTATCTCGCATATAAGTTCTTCAATTTCCATATCTTCTTTCTTTGATGTAGTTGTTAAAGGTTGAACAATAAGTATCATTAATTGTGAAGTGGGCACTTGAGCTTTTGGTACCTGCACCATTCTTTGGATACCAACCCTGTCCTTCCTCCTTTCTTTTTCTGCTAGCAATCCCATTGCATCTTCGACTTCTTTTTCATTTTGTTGTCAATCCTTCACCCTCTTCTTTATCTTCAAGAAGAATCTCCAACCTTTCTTGCAATTTTCCATCTGCTACTTGAAGAAATAACTCAACCTTATTTAGTTCCAAAGTTATCTTTCCTATTTTTGATAACTAAGAATACTATCTCTCAAACTCCATTAATAATTGAGTAGCTTGCAATTTCTTATTAGGTGTCAAGGACAATAACTGGATGAAGTCAAATAAACAAGTGAGACCTCTCTCAAAGAAATAAATATAAAGAAGTATATATATCAAAAAGAAACTGGAATGGCTAATGCCAAAAGACAAGAAAACTAGAGACCCTTGAACTAGACTGGAAACAAGAAAGGAGTTGACAAGAGTGAAGAAGGCTTCACTCTTGTCTCTATTTATACTATCTACCTAAGGGCTAAGTGGCGACGTTCTATAGGACCTCCAACACGTGTCCAATTTACAAGACACGTGTCCAAGTTGCAAGACACGTGTCAAACTTGCAGGGCAAGTTTCCTATATGTTCGCCACGTATTTAGCTTGGTCTTCAAGCTACCAACATGTGCGACATGTGGCTAACTTATTGACCAAGTTTCTAATCCAAAAGTCTACTATGGACACTTATAAAGTCAAAGCAGCGTCTATGAAGTTTCTAGGAAGTTTCTCTAAAGATGTTATGGAATTAACCTGCTTTTACCTTCTTTTATCTAGTTCTATCTGATCATATAAGTAACTATGTATATGTCCGTGATATTACCCCCCTTTTAAAGGACGAGTTCCACGAGGAGCGGTGATTACATGTGTAGAAAGTCTAGGATGCAGCGAATAGTATTTGCCACATATTCTGATCTTTGTTATCTTCGAAGGTAATTGATGGATCTTCTCAGCCATCGATAGTGTCCCATTCCAGGGCGAGAAGACCACCCTGTTATTTGATCATTGTTGTGACCTTCATAACTTCCTTCAAATGTCACATTTGAAACACCGTCAGGAGTTGTTCCTATCTCCAATAAATCACCAAACACTTCAGAGAATCTTCTTCCAAGGTCGCGGATACTAAACACATTGTATCTCTTCGGCCCACTGCAGGAAGAACATGTCGCCTCTGAAGATTCATCTCGGTTGCGCTGCCTTGAGGGTCAGACAACAAGTAATGTCTCTTCAACCGTAGGTCGCCAAATTAAGGCTCTTGAGTCAAATCCGCTAGCTGTTGATTCTCCATCTCCTTAGCATCACAAAATACAAAGAAGCTACAAACAAGGATAGAAAGTTGAATGTTATCTTGCCTACATCTTGTTTCTTTTATAGGGAAAGTCTTCATCTTGGTTTCGATGGATGTTGTTGATGAAAGGTCTCCACCTTCCTCGCTGCATTCGCCAGATTTTTTGCTGGTTCCCATGTGCGTTGTCGTGGTAAGAGTCTTAGCCCTAAGAAACACTGGGTCTTTTTTGCCTCTAGTTTCTTAAGTGCAAGATGAGATTCATAAAGTTCATAAAATTGAAGAATTTACATAAAAACATACTTTATTAATCCTAACATATTCTGCCTTTAGAAAACCGCCCTCAATTTTGCCCATAAATCCTAGGATATCAAATCAATTGAAGCAAAATTTGGATACAAGGTACTTAAGAGAGTAAAGAAGCAAACCCCATAAACCTTTTGATTATAGCTCATGTGGTTAGAGAGAACCATGTTGTCAAAGTAATCCCTCCATGCTGCCTTTGATTCTGGACCCCCTTTGCTTCACACCTTCATTGCTCTTCATTAAAGAAGACCTAAGTGCTGAAATTTGGTAGGCTTATAGCTTATCTCATGTTGTAAACACCCTCCAAATATTGCTACAAGAGCCTTCTCCAAACTTGAGTTATAGGTTCCATCCTTCTTCTTTAATTTTGCCTTCTAACAACTCTGGATCCGACCACAATTTTCCTCATAACTCCTTGTATATAAATCCAATAGCAATCAGTTTTTTGCACAACTTAACAGACTCATATATCTACAAATCCCAACAAATTTTACTCAAAATACTACTCTGATCACAAAGATATGCTCCCTCAAACTTCACTGATTTGGAGATAGACCCTGTCACTTTGAAAGAGCATAACATTTTATTTATAAGACTAATGAGTATCAAACTTACACTCATCTCTTCCTTAACTTACATAGATCATGTCTATCAAATTTCACACTCAAATTCGTCTCTTAAATCTCTTTATACCCAAAAAAACCCACACACATGCACTGCCCATACAAACCCTCAACCTTGCCTTCACTCTATTTCTCTTTTCATTCAAACCGGTTACAATTTCACTCATAACTCTTTGCTCAAAGGTCATATTGACTTGAGATTTTGATACAAAGTAGTTAACTCTATAAGAAACAAAAACCCAACAAATTTTGTTGCTAAAGTCCAAGTGGTTTCCAAGAACCAAGGCCCGAAATTTTGTAACCCTCACTACCTAGTCTTAAACACCTACAACTTTCACAACTCATATCTCCCTTGATACTTAATGAAAAGACATGAAAATTATTTCAATGAGTTTCTTATCTTGTCTACTACAATCCTACAAAAACTCGCATCTAAAATCCTCTCTAAGCTTCTGTTACACACAAAAACGTATACTGCCTATCAAAAAGAAACCCTATCTCTCCAAAAAAACTCTCTTCCTTCTTCTTCACGACCCTTCCTTGTCATCTCCCTCCTGGTCTTCTTTATCCTCTTGGTCAAAAAGACCTCTTAGCCCATGTCTTTTCCACTTCCTCAACCTTTTCCTTTTTACTAACTTGAAGAAATTTCACTTTTCAAGGTAAATTTCCATTGTATCTTCTTACTACTAATTTTCTATCAACCTTTCTTCTAATCTTAATCTTTTTATTTTAATGCATTCTTTTATGTTTTTCACACTATGTTTTGATTTACAACACAACAACGCCACTACATCAGATCCGCGCCAAGGATTAAGATATTCCAACCCATTTCGGCGCCGCTTTGAATCTAAGACTTCTTCCACTTCAAATTCGTCATTATTGTTCACTTATATAGGAGGAGGTGGCACTTGTCTTCTTCTTGGTATGTTCACTGTCTTATATGGTTCAAGAAGAGACACGTGAAATACAGGGTGGATCTTCATAGACTCTGGTAGGTGTAATCGATATGCAACTGGATTAATTTGTTCAGAAATACAAAAAGGTCCAAGCTTACGATAGTCCAACTTGTCACAAGGTCTCGTAGTCTTGATATTGCGATGAAGTAGCCATACCTTGTCGTCTACGTTGAATTGTGGTTGTTCCTTTTGATACGCATCAGCGTGTATCTTTTGTCGTTCTTGAGCTTCCTTTAATTGTGCCTTCATTGTTGTATGTAGTTTTGACAAATGATTTACCAAGTCTTCCGCCATAGGATTGTCAACTTTCGAATAGTCAAAAGTATCAAGTCGTGGATGGTAACCATAATTGGCAAAGAAAGGTGTTTGTTGTGTAGAAGAATGTATCGTATTATTATAAGCAAACTCTGCCAATGGTAAAAGAGTTGTCCAATCATCTTGTTGGTAGTTGATGGTACATCTCAAATACTGTTCCAAGACTTGATTTACGCGCTCCGTTTGTCCATCAGTTTGAGGATGGAAAGCTGAAGATAGCTTTATATCGACTTTTAGAATCTTGAAAAGCATTCTCCAAAATCTCGATACAAATTGAGTTCCCCTATCCAATATAATATCCTTAGGTAATCCATGATAGCGGTAGATATTGTCAAGGAAAAGCTTAGCTGTTTCTTTGCCTGTGATAGATTTTTTACATGGTATAAAATGTGCCATCTTAGTGAAACGATCTACTATCACGAATATAGAGTCATAAGAACCTGAGTTTGGAAGATCTGTGATAAAATCCATAGACACAGAAGACCATGATTGTTCTGGAATGGGTAATGGCTGAAGAAGTCCGTAGGGTCGGTGACGAGGAGTTTTTGATCTTGAACAAACATCACATATTTTTACAAAATCTTTGACTCCCTTCCACATTTGAGGCCACCAAAAATCTCTAGATATCAACTCTAGAGTCTTATTGTACCCAAAATGTCCTGCTGCTGGGAAGTCATGACGAGCTTGAAGAACACGTAATCGTGCTTCACCTTCTGGAACATATAAGCGCCCTTCGAAATAGAGTAGATTTTTCTTGAACTCAAACTTTGAAATATCATGAGACTTAGAAGAATTATTCTTAATTTCATGAATAAGGAGATCTGAGGACATACTTAACTGGACTTGCTTGAAAAAAGTTGAATCAACAGTTAATGTTGATTTTGTTGCCCGAAGATAAAATTGCTCCGGCTTCAAGAGAGCTGTTCTTTGTTGATCAAAAGCTGCATCTCCTTCTTTTGGTGCAAGATAAGAACGTCTAGAAAGTACATCAGACAGACCTTGTTGTTTTCCTAGCCGATATGTTATAATGAACTCGAATCTTAATAGAGACATGCTCCAAC